>JAIPRK010001353.1:0-72770 GCA_025469195.1 Chaitophorus viminalis | reverse complement strand
TTGAATTATAATGCAATTTCGTAAAAATTTAAATTTCAAACAGTCATAAAATTTTTTCTTTTAAGTCCGGTAGAAATTTTTTTATATATTTTTGAAGATTAGCTTATGGACAACCTAGTGTTAAAATGTTGAACCTTAAGTATAAACAGAAAAAATTTTATGAATTTTGAACTACAAAATAACTTGCAAATTATCGCGATTTTAACATATTTTATACAAATTTTAACTTTATGGGCTTATAAAAAAAATTTGAGTGAAACCATCTCCGATATTTTTTAGTTACAATTAGTATTACTTATATTTAATCCTTTAATTCATTTTCAAGAATTTTTGGAAAGTCAAATAAATTTTATAGATATTTTAAAAAAAAAAAACTTACAGAAATTGATAATTTAAATTGTCTATAAATAAGTCAAAATATGTAAAAACAATTTGAAAACTTAAGTATGTATAGAGATTTAGTGAAAATTTCAAGTTGTTACAGTTTTTCGTTTTTGAGTTAGAGTATTTAAAAAAAAATGTATTTTGTAAAAACGTGATTTTGCAAATATTTCCTGTTTTTTTTTTGTAATTTTTTATCATTTTTTTCGATTATTTTAAAAATTATTGAAAAAGTTGGATTTTTGACAAGCCCAAGTACCATCTACATTCCTTTCCTTTCAGAAAAGTTGCTGTTTACGAAAATCGAAGCATTTTTACTGCCCCAAAACATGATGGCAGACACAAAAAAAAAAAAAAACACACATCATTGTAAAATCAATAGATTCCATCACTCCGTTAAGATTCTAAAAATTTAAAACTAAAAACAGGTAAGGCAAGCAACAAGTAAGAGATGATCTGAGTATTCGATACTCAGAATAGAAAAATATTAATTATATGATACTATGATATCAAAATCAAATAAAACATAGAAGTTGAAACATAATAAATTAATATAGTTTTCAAATAAATGAAACAAGCAAAGTTATTATGTTTATTTGAAAACATCCAACAATTAGGTTGGTTCTGTTGGAAGTTTTATATTATATATTGAACCTTGACTTATCTTATAGATTTTTTTTTTAGATTCTGAACGGAGTGATGGAATCTATTGATTTTTCAATGATGTGTGTTTTTTTTTTTTTTTGTACCTTTCATCACGTTTTGGGGCAGTAAAAATGCTTCAATTTTCTTAAACAGCAACTTTTATGAAAGGAAAATGAATATAGATGGTACTTGGGCAAGTTAAAAGTCCAATTTTTTCAATACTTTTTTAAAAAATCAAAAAAAACGATAAAAAAAATTACGAAAAACCAGGAAATTTAACGCAAAATCACGTTTTTATAAAATACATTTTTTAAAAATGCTCTAACTCAAAAACGAAAAACCGCAACAACTTGAAATTTTTACCAAAAAAGGTTCAAAATCTTAAAACTAGGTTGTTCATAAGCTAATCTTCAAAAATATAAAAAAAAAATTCTACCGGACTTAAAAGAAAAAATTTTATGACTGAAATTTAAATTTTTACGAAATGGCATTATAATTCAATTTAAATATAAAATACTTTATTATATAGATATTTTAGACAAACATATTAACTCCGTTCAGAATCATTATTCGTATACAATGATATCTATCATTGCATTTAAATTTAACAAATCCATTGTAATAATGACCTATCCTATAAACGAGGTGCACTCTACCCCCAACTGTAGAACAAAACGAGGCCGATCCGTTCTTTTTTTAATATGCATTTCCCTTAATTCAATAGCTTTCTACCTCCACATGACTCAATAAACGTAAATTTGAAAAACTGTTTTTGCATGTGCATGTGAAAGGCTAGCAAATTCACGTAATATAATGTGCTAATTGTTGATAAAAAAATTGAAAATTGATTACATTTAATAGAAAGTGCTGATGTACGTTTTTTTATGTTTTTTTATGATGATATTTACTTAAATTTTTGATACAATTTTAAGATGCCTGGTTCAATAAATCTTTTTGTCTTGTTTGAACTATTACATTATACTATTACATTATGGTGATAGATATTTTTAGAAGCCAATAAAATGATTTTTATCGTTATGCCAATATATTTAGTTAATTTTATGACACTAACTGATTTAATGCCGGATTACCTATTCATACTTTTAATTCAATACTACTTATATAAATAATAATATGAACTATTAATAATTTTTAATATATATAATTATAATTATTATATATAATATATATTATTATATATAATTAATAATAATTTGAACTATTACATTATACTATTACAGTATGGTGATAGATATTTTTAGAAGCCAATAAAATGATTTTTATCGTTATGCCAATATATTTAGTTAATTTTATGACACTAACTGATTTAATGCTGGATTACCTATTCATACTTTTAATTCAATACTACTTATATAAATAATATGCTTATGATATAATATACTAGCTGCTGACCTGATAAATGTAATTTTGCCATTAACAATTTTTATAAATGATAACTCTATATGTACGGAGTTTGTGAGTTAAATACCATACAAATTTCAAATTTTTTTTGGTAAACATAAGAATATTTATTGAACGAAAAACAAATTAACTATTGCTATTACCAAAAGAAAAAATTAAGCCAATTGCTAATTTTTATTTTCTATTTTTGGATCATTATTTTTCAATGAAAGAGCCCAAAACTGATTTAAAAAATTATTATTATACCCGTATTCCCTAGCCAATGGAAATTAAACGAAACACCGGTATTGAACAGTACATCAGTAGGTACCTCTCATCAGAGTATAATATTTTCATCTTTAAATGCATTAAATACAGAATTATTTTTGAACGGAGGACTAGACAAATTAAATGTTGGTCACAAAATAAAGTGCATGAAAACCACATTTTTCAACGTCTTGTCTTTGTATTTGTCCGGTATGGACATATTGTTATTATACCCGAGTATAATAACCTAACGCCGTAAATAATAATATTGTTCGCATAGAAACCTACTTGCAGTAGGCCACCAAACACACGACGCCTCTTAATCGAGGTGGTTGGGCTACCGAATATACACTCAACATGCCATCTCGATTACGCGACGGGTGGAGCGGAAGCGGGCTTATTGCATAGTAGCCCAATAAGAAGAATTTAATCAACGGAAATAGGTGAAGTCCCTTGCAATGATCAATAGAGTCGAAAAATATAGTACTTAAGAGTTAAACGTTAAAACGAATCTTGAAGCTATGACAGGCAACGACGGTAACTGGAACGATCTGGACGTTGTCTAATGTCTTACACGCCCACATAGGGTGATGGACTGCTGCTGGCAAACTTATGTTGACAGCGAATTAAAGAGAATTCGGAACACGTTACTGGTTTTTGAGATGGCCAACCAGGTGACACGGACACTACCTGACAGCAAAACGAATAGTTCATAATAGTCGGAAGCTTGACTTTGAAAATAGTAAAAAATCTATTCGTCAATAAAGGTCTACGGTTATTTCGGTTTGCGCGTCGCCGTACGGATTTGCATACTTATGCACGGACCCGATGTTTCATTATCCTGTTTATTGTCTAAAATCCTAGTTGATAATTTTAAATGTTCTTATTCAAGTTTAATTTATAAATAAAGTACGTACTAAAATATAATATAGTATAAACCGTTTTGATTGTTAATTTTATACTCTAATATTTTGATAAAGTGTTAAGTGAATAATTTTTGTTTTGGTTGTCATAGTTAGTCATTGTATACCCATATTATGTTAGTCTTGTTTATATCATTTATAAATAAAAAAAAAAAATACGTAAAAATATTCAAAAAGTAACCAATAACAATTAATTATAAATAATTATGCATTTTTAATAATAATAAAAAATATATTATTTATAAAATTGAAGTGGCTTTTATTCAGTCAATTTTGAATTTAAAACTATAGTTGATTCATCAAAATTACTTAAAAAAATTAGGTCTATCCGAATATAGTGTCAAAAATAGGTGTTGTTATATAAAAAAAAAACTTTTTTTACTACGCATGTGAAATGATAAAAATGTTGAAATGAATCTATATCTGTGTATTTATATACCACCCAGTTTATAAATAAAATCGAATTATTCCAAAACAACTCGACCGAGAAAACCAGCGTTCTCTAAATTTTGAATCGAAAACGTTATACCAAGCCTCCGGATGGTCTAGTCAAGTAGTAAAAACGTTCTTAATAATGTAGAGGACTACAATATCGTCGTTTAAAACATTCTCATGTGGCTTGCCTCAGTTTTTCAACGCGTTTGCATAAATAAATTGAACGTACTCGCAGAGACGACGTCACCACTCACAATGGTATTGCATTGCCATGCTACGCATTCTATACCAAGGAGACGACTGCCGTGAAGTACAGCATTTTTTATCTGTTTAATTTATAATTAATTGCGATAAGTCATGGGGTTGCAGTCCTTTTACTGCGAAAACTAACGATGTAAAAAAGATTGTGTGCAAAATGCTTGTCGTCCCGGGCAAGATGTGCAGGCAAATCGCAGCAGCAGTTTGGAATGTTTGGAGTTGGAACAACTGTTTATTTTAGTATTTGCTGTTATACGGTGGCATCGAGGTGCTTTAAGTTATATTACATAGTGTCCCGTGTAGACCTTTAATCCACACGGTCAGGTTACCAAATTATATTTGATAGGTGGTTGAAAATAATCAACTTTTTCATTGTGTATTTGAATATGGTTACTGATGACAAATGTATACGAACACGGTTCGTAATACATTATCAGTTATCACACAAATGAAAAACTGAAAATACCGCGGTACTCTAGTGGAATATTACCTCAATAGAAACTCACTATATTATCTGCAGCACGTCATGCCCACAAACACAGTTAAGATGATGTTTATTCGAAAAAATACGTTCCAACGAATGTATAATAATACAGACGGTACAATACGCCATGGACGCCATGTACAGGGAGCTCTAGGGCTGCAGCCCCCCACGATTCACATATAAAAAAATCAATATTTGTTAAACACAAAATATTTATTTTATTTTTAACAAATTTTGTCTTGTCATTTTACATAATATTAATATTATTAAAAATTAAAATGTTATGATATACAAAACAACAAAAAATTATATTTTAGTAATTATTTAACGAACAATTTAAGGAAAATAAAAATAAGAAATATACGGTGAGAGGTAAAACAGTACATGAGTTTATAAAATAGTGAGCCCCCCATGAAATTTTCAAAACCTAGCACATATGCTATACGGACGCGCATATAAAGCTGTAGCAGATGTCTGCCACGAACGCAACCAGAACGTATTACTTAATTATGTCTTATGGTAACTCATGCACTTATTATCACATTATAATCATTTCGTATGAAACCGTTCTCCGTAGACAGCGCTGCTGTCGCGCGAGCGCGTGCTGCAGAACGACCGCGTGCCGCCAAAACCGGACGGGGACATATCCATTCAGTTGGCGCGCCGTCGTTCGTACAATCGTGTCCGTAGTTTGTCAACGGTTTCGGGTCCCCTCTCCGTACACGCGTTTTCGTGTTTAATATCTAAATCTTTACTCGTTATTGTTACTGTAACATATCGTATTGTATATCTCGATAACGGTTCTAACGCTTATATGTACCGGCGCACGGTGATATGACTTGTAATTAAGTGGTGCGGTGATGGGTTAAACGGTTTTTTTTTCCTCTCTCCTCCGAAATGCAAGTGTGCCGTTGCTGTTGTCACTACAGATGACCAACCCCGCGGGAAACAATCGCGATGTCCGATCGGATCGTCTGATGATTCGTTCGACCGTTTTGTTGAACCGGAGCGCGCCGTGTAACGACCCCATAATGGATACGAGCGATGTCGACCCATAAGATGCAGTGCAAGACATGCGGAATTTGGTGCGCGTTCCTCATACTGCAGGTCGTATCCGTAGTCGTGTACGCCACCCAAACGATCAAAGGTAATTACGTTACAACTTTTATTACTATTATTATAATTTATAACCATCCACGAACGGGAACTGCTGTGCGGTGGTTGAATCCAGCAGTGTTGGATTGCGGCGCCTATAAAGTAGAGATGATACCTATATAGCTTGATCGCATTTTCCATGCGTATATCCCCGTGATAGATGGAGGGGGGAGGTAGAGTACAACAACAATGAATCTACTCAGAGAGAAGAGAAGGATGATTTAGAAATCAATCAATTTTCAAGGAACGTTTTCGTCTGTATACTTTAGTGTAAAGCAGTCATAGATACTATAGGACACGTGATATGTTTAAAACCCATCACTATAATATAGTACATATGATACCTAATTATATTGATAAAAAGTTTATCTTAACTTGGAAAATCGAGTGCATTAATTAAGCTTGAATTAGAGAAATTTTCAACCATTATTGTTTTCATCACTACAAAAGGAAAAACTTCCCAGGAGTTTACTTCTCTATATGGCTGTGTATGTCGTATTATGCTCACATTACTCCCTTTCAAGCATCATGTTATTGAGTTGAACACAATGTGTAGTAATATAACAGCAACTCAAATGTTGAGTAACTCGACGATTATCATAGGCTGGTTTTTTTCTGCCCATTAAGTTCTTTAATAGCCTATACAAGTATTTACCTACTAATTGAGAATGATTTGTTACTACATATGTAAACACAACGAAACTACAAAGCTGTTTCTTTTAATTATGTTATGGTTAACAATTTATAGGGTTTTCCGTTTTGTATTATTTTATTTCTAATCAAAAGGTTAAGAAGGTTTTAGACCTTGTTTCAATATGGTTTTGATCCTAGTTGAAAATATGATCTTCACGTATTTATAAAAATAATTTATTGAATCTAGGCGGGTAAACATTTCATCTTATGTCTTTTAGACACCTATTATTACCTAGTTAAATTATATAATGACGTAAACTAATTGTTTCTAAAGTCAATTGTACAGTACGTCAGTACTTATGAGGAAACAAACACGAGATATCATCATTATTTTTCTGGTTTCTTTATGAATGAAAAACAGTTTGGACAATACATTTTTAAGCAAATAGTAGTCTTATAATTTAATTGTTTTTAATACTTTCAGCACCCACATTGGTCACATTATAAGCATAAGTTTTGCATAAATTAAAATATAATTTATATTATTATTAGGTACATAGGTACCGGTATAATATTATATCTATCAATTTATAAGATAAACTCATAAAGGTTAATATTAATTGTTAAGCGTGCATATAATATTTGTTTATTAAAATCATTTCAATGCTGCTTATGTATACATTGAGGGTTTAATTTTTAATTTATTTTTCCTTTTTTATTTCAGCAGTTAGTGCAGTTAACAGTTATTGTTAATATAAAATAGGAAGTTACATGAATAACACAGTAATCGTTGGGTACTAAATCCTATATAAACTACAAACTTTAATTAAGTTAAATAAACTTGTATGAATACTAAGACAAAGATAAAAATTCCCGTTTGTAATTACATTAAAAAAAAAAATTTGAAATTCAATTAGATTATTTTTAAACTATTTACGTTTATCATAAATAATTTTTGTGAAATCACCTATTTAAATTGAATTGTCACTGATTCAACGAAAAATACAAAAGAGTTTTTTTAACCACGATTTTTAGATTAGTTCGTCACGAAATTAGATCTGTGTAAAAAAAATAATATGTATAGCTGTCAGCTACATAATGATAATAATATAAGGTGTATGTTTACATTATTCTATACATTCACTGTACGACTATAACGGTTCATCATATATAAGATATAACACACATAGAATGGTTTCTAAACAAGAATAGATTTGTTATAGCGTAATAAGGTCTTCGTACTAGAAACCAAACAACCTAGTTTGTCATGTCGTTGGACATCATGTCAAAAAAAAAAGAATCCAATTTTCGCAAAGAAAAATACTTGTCAAGTTAAATCGGTACGAAGCAATAACGGACTCCATGGATGTATGTTAAGAATAATAAAATAAGGAAAAAATAATGTGATGAAAGTCGGATTTATCAGCCTCTAATAGAAAATGACAAAACCTATATAATATAATACATAGTAATATGGAAAACATAAATATATTAAAATACACACGTGCATGCATTTAAACCAGAATAATGTGTTTATTATTATAAGAATATTATGTATATTATCTAAAAAAAAAATTATTGTTTAGTCACCAGTACAAAGTACTAAATGCAGACAGTCTGATTTTATTATAGGTCTATTTTAAACCATCAATGCGCATTTTTATGTTTCGAACCGTACTAGCGCAGTATATTCAAAGAAGGAAACATTCTTCTTTATCGCTAAGACCATATTATAATATAATACAAATATACAATAAATACGTGTACATACGGACTGCGGAGTATGAAATAAAATATCTGTCGGACGAGTTCGTAGTACCCACCTATACACCTATCATCGTCTCTGTATTATACAGCTCGAGCTAGCTCTAATAAATCTCCTCTCGGCTCTCCGTTTATCGCGGCAGTTGCAGCCAATCTATTTAACTATAAGTACGCATTATCTAACCGATTTGTGGTACCTGGTATTAAACTACGTGTACGTGTATTATTTTCTCTCGTTGACTTTGCTGCTGCTGCGGCAGGTTCCAATAGGAAGTCATAATATGCGCATCATCGGCACATAATGATATCTATTACCATACTTACATCTCGACGACCGCATTTAATTCGTCGGTCGTGTTCAAAGGACTTGCATGTGCATAATAATTATTACAGCAGATATATAATATTATATTATTTACCTACGAACGCAGACACAGAGCGCCATCGTCGGTTTGCTGTTGAAAATGGTTAGGTTACATTATTATGGTTATACAAACGAGAGCCAATATTGTAATATATGCAACGTTATCAGCGGGAATCCTAATGTGAGACTATAGCTAAAGGTATATGACAAGCGAGAAATGTGTAAACGTATTATTATTTTTTTTTTCATTTTTTATTGTCGACATAATTATACCTCTAGGCTCTAATAGCCATTGTTAAAATATTCCACGCACATATGTATATTTGATATTATTATTAGGTGCAGTCACTTATAGGTACGTGAGTCCTATTGTTTTACGTATTTATTATTTTTTAACTGCGCGACTTTTAACTATTCCTCCTACATTTCACCGTCGATGACACCTTGACCAAGATGAATTGCATTTATTAGACTGTTTTTAATATCAAATGAGTTTTCATTATATTTACTTCCAGACTTACATTTTTTTCTTTTAGTATCTACGAGAAAAATTGAATTTATCTAATCAACTATCAGTCCATCTAACGTTTAATTGTATTCATCTCAATAATACTATACACGTTGACGAAGCAAATCGTCAATTGTTTTGCATAATAGTAAATTAAAATGATGATTTTATAAAAATATATCGGTAAAATTAAAGTGTACAAGACTTAATGTACAGACTTAATTTAATTTAAATATTTAAAATACAGATATACTTTTAAATATTTTTCTTACTGAACATGTAGATTTGATTTTATACGTTATCATTAATCATTCGCCTTTTATTAAGTATTAAATAATTAGTACAAAGCGATCAATTTAAACATAATCAATTTCTTCACATAAAACAACAAGATAAAGATACTTATGAAGCTATGCATAAATAATGTACAAATTCTCATCTTGACTGTTTTTGAAGTAATATTATCACTTAACGGTCTAAAATTTAAGAATGATGATGGGTAGGTATTATTTGTAAAAGTTATAAATTCAATGAGAAAGTCGTTTTTGAAGATTGAATATAATATTACTGTAACGGTCATGCAAGGGATTTGGGATGATAAAAATGTTATGTCAAAAGTAAAATAACCGAAAAGAGAGCGGCTGGTAGAGGTAACATACCTGCAAATGTGTGATTAAATAATAGTCTTGTGGCCATGTTTTCCCTGTGTGGCTTCCTGTGTAAGCGGAAATCGGTACACGGTATATAGTATATTTTATACCACACATTAAGGAAAACTACTGTTTGTTGAACAATTGTTGATTAGTTACCTTCAAATACGAACATCATTATCATCAACTTGAGTCAGACTGTGATACGACCGTGATGTTCCTCATTGTATAATCATAGAAAATCCTTGTTTTTGTGGCGATTATCGAAGCGATAAATTTTAAACATCCATTTAGAAATCTACTTGTGTCACCAGAAGAAGATTTTTTTACAATCGGTATTTTATTGATATTATTCTTTGTGTTACATGTTCTTATACAGTCCTGTTTTAAGCACATTGTTAATGTTGTAATACAGCAACTATGTAATTAAAATATATAAGACGACCTGATAGCTGTACATACGGTGCATTGAGGTTAATTGCATGATACCTGTATGGCGGTATGTATTATATATTATTGTAGTAGGTAGAAACCGCTCTTCCATGACCCGTATCCGGAGGCTGAGCTGATTCCACACTTGATATTAAAACAAAATAATATTCAACATTGTGTTTATTGAATGTACAATGTACACATTCAACTTATACACCTATATACATATGACACACTACGCATACACACCATTTTTTTTATTTACCGCACAAACCATCCATTAGTACAACGTGTTCAGATTTTTTGTTATTTTACAACATCATTAAATCTGTATTATTTTTATTAAAATGCGTTTTGTTTGTTTTGAATCAACAACAAATAGCAATGCATTAATGTTATTTTCGAGGTATAATTAATACCTAACTAATAACATTTTTTAGCTACTAACATTGTTATAATATGTACTTGCTACAGATTTTCAAATTATTTGTTATTTAACCATTAAGTTTAAATAAGATATATGTGTGTGTGTGTGTGTGTGCTCTAAAATAATTATTATAGAAAATATTACCACATTTTTATTCGATAATAATGTTACGTTGTTGCATTTTTATCTCAATAAAACAATTATTACTTGACAAAAACGTTGATGTTAGTACCGGGTACATCTGGCTTATACCAGTGTACCCCTGTCCCCATACACTACATCCTGTTTAGTATCGGAACATTGTCATGTCTTCTTGTACTTAATTTTGTCGTCATCAGAGATCCGTGTAGTTGTACAATACATGTGAACGATATCCTCATCATGATCAATGAACAACCAATCATAAAGTACTTGCAAAACACGCTAGCGCAATGACTCGAAGCTAATGGTCTCCTCGTTCGATTGTTGCAATAGACATGTGCTTATTATACCTATAGTTATTTCCTTTACAGTAACAATAATATTCTTAATGGAAGATACTTTTGTACGTGGCCGCAAGCCGTATTGAATCTACCCGGCTCATCCGTGATTACTTTCCTTTGTTGTGATATTGTCCTTATTTGGTGCTGATATAATTACATCACCTCGGGTCCGTCAAGCTTGTATATACGGCCGCATATTTTAATATACTTACACATATCTTTTAATGAACCTCGTCTGTATAGTGTTATTTTATTTATACCATGGTTAAGTTTTGACCAAGACGGTATATGTTATTATTATCAAAGATAATCAAATTATGCGCGTCAGGAATTTCGATGGAACAATAATAGACCTCGAGGTGAAAACCAATGCAATTAAATTGATTTTACACCGAGGGTCCGTGGAATGACATTTTATACGAACATTTCAGTTTTTCAAGGTAACCGTTGTTAATAAACGCATTCCTAATATTTATACATTGTAAACATTTTAATTAGAAGTTGATGAATATGTATTGAATATGAACTGTAAAGGCTTGGGTACACCTAACGCAACTTGGAGCTTGGCAACGACTAAAATTTATAGAATATATTGACTTGGTGTTTGGTTATTATTTATAAGTCACACTATCATAACCCTATTTATATCGAAAAATATGGCTAAAGTTAAATAACATATATCTACAGTAGATGGGTATTTAGTTTTAAAAACATAATATAACACTGTTGAAATGTTTATATTTTTATTTGCTCTCGTGTGGTAAGAATAATTTAAATGATAATAAGAACTTTATGTCACATTTAATATAAACTTATAAATGTATTCGGTTTATTATCTTGATAGTAATTATATAATATACATCGTACCTATTGTATTTTAATTAGCTTCAGATTTTAACGTTGATATTATTTACAATATTTGTACTAGACATCTAGGAAAAAATTACTCATCAATATTTTATCAATTATATAGGTACACTAACTAGATAGATCATATTTTTCACAACATATTTAACCCTGCAGATATACATTTAGGTTCTAGATAATAGTTAATGATTATCATGATGTTAGCGATCACCAACAATAGTGTAAATTAATTAATACAGTTAGTTAACTTAAAGTTTATTTTTATACTGACCGACGACAGTGCTAATCATTATTTACGAGATATTTATTAAAACGCATTGCCTCGGACAATATAAAAACATGTAGTCGTATGAACTCGTAAAATATAATAATAAACATATTATGCGTGTGTAATATGTTTATAATAATATAATGGCGCTGTCATAATTGTTCTTGAAAAGAACATATTTTCTTCGGCGTACTTCTCGACCAATAGACCACATTCGGTGTATAGACGTGTAGTATTATAAAGTTGTAGTACGAAGTCCGTACCTATATATATGTATATGGACAATATGATTGGAATATAAAAACCTACGTATTATACCTATATCTGCACGCATGTATGCGAGACTGGAGCAGTTGTATTATTTACTGTATACGACTTTCGTTTGAGAAGCGTCGTTTCATTTCAAAAAGACGTTCTCATATGTAGTTATTTATGGGTTGCTTTTCTGTTGATTTATACTGTTTTGCAACGTTGAAAAACATTAAAAATGGCGGATAAACAACGAATAATAAATGATAATGCATCGACTGAGCGCAAACCGTCTAGATTGTGATGAATGTGTATACTGTATACCTAAATGGTATTGTATATATAAAACTATGTCTGGTTGAGATCAAAGATAGGAAAAGTATATACGTGCATTTGAAGGAAATACTGTATTTTTTATTTTGGGATTTATAATATATTGGAAACATAATACTTACCAAATTAGTTATAACTACATCTACTAAACGCTAATAAAAAAAATGAAATAAAATAAAAAAATACTCTTGCCATTAAACTTATATTTGTATTATGACGTTAAATAGTTCTATGGGAAATGTGTGTGAGTATAATTATTACAATTATCAATTCGTAATTATTAATTCTTTAAAAACAAATCTATATGTGTACACAACAAACACAATAATACATGTTCTGGCATATTTATTTTTAATCTGTTTTCCTATGGTGGTAAATTAATCAATTAGTTAAAAAAATTTTACTACATAGTTGAAAGTTGAAACTTTGAAATTATCGTAAATCAATTTATTATAATACATTAATTTGTATTGTGAAAATAGTCTATACTAAATTAATTAATTTTAATCTATAAGCAATGCATTAATTTTTAGTCATGTTATTTTACGAAAATTAGGAAGCATCTTTTGGCCACTGATTAATGATTTCTGAAAACATAATTAAAATTTTTTTAGGTTATTTATGGTATTTTTAACATCAAAAGTTAAAAAGATATTCTAAATCCAAAATTTTTTAACAAACACACCAACTACTATTGTCTTATAAAAATCCATATTCCTTCTATTTTCCTTCTCCCTCTATAATATACATATATACTTACATATAAGTAAGTTAAGTATGTATATTATATATATATATATATATATATATATATATACTAAACCTAAATTTTGACATAATATTGTATAATAGAAAGACAGATAAAAACTATGAACTGAAAATTCAGGGGTTATAAATTTGTAAAAGTAAAACAAAAACGTTTTACGGTATTGTAACGTCCAACAAGCGAAAGTAAAATATATAGATTTTACAAACTTAAAATGGACAAGTAATGTAACGCAAAACTAACACTAAACAGTTCTGAATAACGCATCGACTTAGTTGATCCTCTCTCTCACTTTGATATCAATTGGACCAGTAGTTAATTATGTGTATGTGCGCTGCTGTCAAAATACAACTTGGCCATTCATCTAACGGAAGCCTCGGATCTGGGTCGAACGGCTGTGTCGGAGCAAGCGACGTCTCGACAGTTGACACGGTGTACACGGTAAATCGGTACGCTAAATCCATCAAGTAATAATGAAGCACACAAAATGAACACTATGTTCCTTAAAACAGTAACGGTCGACATCGCATAATTCGGCCGGCCTTAAAACGTTTTACCGTTTGTGCGAGTCGTATAAGTCCAGGGACGCATTGACGTACCGAGAAATCGGGAAATTTCCTCATTCTAGTCTTTGTGGGGGGTAAGTACTTTATTTTTATTTTTTAACTTAATTTTCATGTAAAATCGCTTTGATTTATACTTCCCTGGTCAAAAAATATCACACGACCACATCCGTGCGTGCATGGTGTTCAGCGATGTGCTAAAATTAGTTTGGTCAAAAATAAAATAAATCATTCAGAATAAATCTCTTTCGATGCATCCTCGGGTATTACATACGCACACTCACGGCCAAAGTCGGATATTATTAAGTTCGGTAAGAACGATTTCTGCAGCAGTCTTTTCACGCAGGAACTGGAAAATCGTGTTATCCCCTCGCAAATTAATAAGTCACCATGCATCTCCAAATGTCGCAAACCACTGTTTCAAACCTGTTTCGGTGGATTCGTATTTATGGACGCTTCAACTCGGATAACTCTGCACGGTTTACTACGCGCACAGCACCTCATAAACATGTCGAGCTACTTAACTGTTGCAACACTGCGCGTGTCACACGGTCGACATTGGTTGAATATATCGAATGCATAATATATGTGTGTGTATGTGTGCAGCAGGACACTGCCCTGTTGCATCTGGTGGGATTCACTATTATAGCACGCGTGTACAGGAGAGCACCGCGTTATACATCGACTCTCTGCGGCATATATGATCGAGCGGATGTCGTGGGTTTAGTATAGTATATATAGAATGAAATATTGTAGGTACCTACATTATATTCACAAGTCGCTAGAGAACCGAAGAGTTCAATCGACGGTCATCTGTGTCTGCTGCACGTGCACGTTAAAAATATATTATATCTGATCGCGCGCCGTGCAACGTTTATAATACTCGCGGTAATATAACAATCCTGTAACAAAATTAATACGAATACTGTACATTTTTAGACACTATCTATGTTCGACTTTGGACATTTATAATTGGTGGCCAAATAGACTTATAAAAAGTTGCTTAGACGATCATTGTATATTATTACGGTTTATTATACAAACTATATTTTTTATAATAATAAATTAATCGCCTCACAACTTAGTAATCTTCAGTCATCAGATTGCGATTATACGCTAACCTGCCTACATCGTTATTGTAATTTAATCTGTGCTGCACGAGAATTAACTTTAAATGGAATGCAAACGGTTTGACCAAAAAATCCGACATTATATTATACAAAAAAAGAATACTATATGATAGTGTATAGACTGATATAATCTACGTAACCTTACCTATTGTTGATGTATATTTTGAATCTATATAGCTAATTATTAGTTCAACAATCATTTTGGCACGATGCAAAATTATAAAATGTGTGTTACTTGAGTACTATTATAGAACATCGTTAGAATATCGTTCGAAAACGTATACAAATTTGAATAAAATAGTAGTTGCAAAATGCGTAAAATATTACCGATATTGGTCCAAAACGACCAAAACACAATGTATTTGTCAGCTCTCCTATTTTCTTCTTCGTGACGCTTCGTATATTATACTATGATAAGTTTTCATAACATTTTTATTTATTATATTACACAGTGGCTGAAGTTCTGAACACGTATGTGTATTACCAAATACAATACGTAGAGCATTAACAGCAATTTATGCGATAATTATTGTATTTTCCATTGCTAGTGGAGTTACTCCCCCTCAGGATGACCTCAGAGGTTGCACTTGAATAGAGTTGCCACGTTACATAACTGCACGATGTTTGAACGTTCTTCATATTTTATTAATATATATATATATATCATACACATAGATCTATACGAATATTCGTTGCAAAAATCTCTTGTGGACGGACTTGTGAATATTTTCAATATACAATAAACTATACTATAATCCAAGATTTTTTTTCATTGATTCACAGTTGAATCCTGGAAATAACTGCTCAATATTTTCATCAGAAGAGAAGTAGGAGTTGATAAACCAACTCCGACAACTCGATACGGATCGTAATACCTGATGGAAAAAAACAGGAAAACTTACAACGTAGCTAAAACTAAAAAAAAATAAATAAAAATAATTTAAATATAATAAAAAACAATAAATTCATGGATTGGATGAACCCGTGCGTGAAGCGAACAACTAAAAAATCATCAGAAAAGTATAGCGTGTGATCCGAAGTGTGAAGGTTGAATCACAGCTATAACAAGTTGTTGCCATTTATTATGCGAACAAATATTACTGGTGGTTGAATATATTTATAAATAGCGTTTGTTTTTTATAAGCCTCTAAAAAACTAGAAATTAAAAATATCCAAAGACGCTTATCATTGTAATATTCGTTTCCTGCATTGAATAATTTTCATTAAAAATATGTTTTATCTTTAAATGTCCACTTTATATTTAATGTTTCAATCGTTTCATAATATGTTACATAATATGTTATGTTCCGCTATATATAGGCCTTTTTCAACGAATATTTTAACAATCGAAAATGAACTTAATAATAAGCGCTTTTGACATATTGGGAATTAAACTGAAATTAACTGACATATTTTATACATTTTACTGACTATTATGTATATTCATTATGTTGTAACTATTTAAAAGTTAAATTTTAATTTAAAATTGTGCATTGTATGGCAAGTTTGCCTGATAGATTATAAATTATAATATATAAATTAGAAATAGAATTGGTTTGGTTGAATTTTAACGTCAAAAAAATTATTATATTATTATTTGCAAATAACTATGCATTTTGTAAGTATTATATTAATAACGTCACGTAAACAGTAAAAAAATATAAAGGAACTGTTTAAAAAAAAAATTAATAATAATAACACGATTTATTGATTATATTTTATTTAATTACGAGAGTGTACCAACGCTAAATATAATCTAGATGTGTTGTTTAATAATGCCCACAATGAATTCTCATGAAATTAAATTCCGAAAATTTGACTTGTTCCCAGAATGCTGCAGTGTGTTTCCCTTCCGGTCACAATGAACAGATCATTTAATTGTATACAAATCCACTAGGAACAATCTAGTTAAGCTGTACATTCTTAGGCCCTTTAAGATTACTACACTATAATTTGTAGATACTTCAACACTTGGCATAATCTATTTTAATTTCGTACATTTTAACGTTTCAAATCAATCGGCATATTTTAAAACAAAATTAGATATTTTATACTTATTTCCGTGTTGAGGAAATAACTCATCATACTAGTCTAGGGTGAACTAGTTATAATACGTAGAGGGGAACTCCCCGAGGTCATTTTTTGATTAGGTGTTCGTGCAAGACCATCCAGCTAGTGCGTGTTTGGAAACGTACTGTATTGTTATTTTCCCAGCTTGGTTTTTATATTTTTTGTTGTATTTTTTTCTTAGATTGGTCAAATGAGCGGAAATTTAAATTTTATATGGAACTAGTAACTTGGTTATTAAATTTTTATACACGTGCCTTCCTATATCAAGGTTTACAATTCGATTGTCAATTTCATAGCGTTTACAACACACCGACAAACAATTACTGTTTCGCATGAATCAATCCGATTCCCTCGCGATTTCTGCACAGTATACCTACTTGTAAAGTATTTAATAATAAATCTTTTTTTTTTTTACAAGCAAATTAGACTTATAGAATCCATATTATTAGGCACAGTTACATGCCGTGTAAATTCTAGATAAAATCTCATTTAGACATTTTTCAAATTGTATAATATATAACATATTATTATATTAAAATATTTTTGTAGACGGAAATTGACAAAAACGATTACTTACCATAAAAAATTAATTTTAATTTTCTTGAAAAATCAATTAAGTTTTAAATAATTACTAATTATTAATATATTTTCAGTATACATTTTTAGTTAGATTAATTTTCCATTTAAAAGTCAATGAACTACTTGACTCATTGGACATTCACATTCACATATGTCGGAACAACGGAAACATATTATTTTTAATTTTAAGTAGAAAGTAGAGATGTGTCGAGTCGCAAACTGCACTCTTACTTTTTTTCAAATCCGGATGAGTTGAGTACACTCAAATAATTACGAGTATTCTGATGACTCGTGTAACACCGTTACGTATTATCATGAATAATAATGTTCTCTAACTGGATGTTGATTTGATTTCGTTTCGGACCTCACATCGTTGTCGATTATCCTTGACGCCATCGGGTGTTTTTTTATTTTTTTTTTTTATGGTGGTCAATCGATTTTCATAATGATGACCAACCCATTTCCGTCATTTTATTTATTATCCATGTCAGGAAATCCGATTTAGACCATCAATGCATAACACACGCATGTTTTGTACATAATGCATAATAAACATGTTGGAAAGCAATAATACACCATGCATGCGACATCATTATTCTATGATGTGCTGTAACGGGGAGTTCGAAAAAGAAAAACATTTTTCACCATGAAATTTTGATTAAATTTCGATAGGGGTTTTCTACATGCACGGATGGAAGTTGTGGTTCATAAAAAATAAAAAATAAACCATGTGCATAATATAGCGCTTTTTTCGTTATTTTAATGATTAATGTGATTCTTATACCTATGTGTAGTGTGTAAGCGTGCACGCGTTGTAAACGTAAATGTTTTGCAACCGGCGCAGGATCAGAAGTTGGTGAGTTACCTTCGCTATCGTTTTCGTGACACACATTCAAATTAATAATATAATGATATACGGGCGCGTCTTACATTTACCAATCGCCTAGAAGACGGACAATGGCCTTCGTGCTAAAGTTGTATTGCCCTTTTTCTTAAGCTTCTATGCGATGTTGTAATAATATAAATATAGTTTAATTGTACATCTATCATGAACATAATGTCTAAAAACATTGAAGTTATAGCTTTGAAAAGACGCATATGTCTTCTCAGAGTTTTGATTTTATAACAAATTCTAAACAAAATAGTTTATAATATATTATATTTATAATTTAAATAATCAAACATATTATTTATATTTGGCGTGTCTCAATTACTTATCGATTTAAAGTAATATAGAAAATGTGGTTGATGTATTAGTATTCCTGAATTAAAGTCTTTACACGGAATTGTGAATATAATATGCTCTTATTTGCGGCATCACTAAAAATGGATTAAAGTTAGACTAATACTTGGTTGTCAATTTCTGGCTTGTTTGTTAATATGATGCCAATATATATATAAATAAAAAACTATATAGATATGTATTAATTATTTCGACCAAACAGCCATTTATATTTAAAAAAAATTCTCTAATCATCGACATTTTAGTTTTAATTACCCATCATACGAAAAACTGATTTACCACTTTAATGTAATACATTTTTATGAAACGAACTGTTAACGCATAATACAAACATAAAAACTAATTATTGTTATAAGTCAACAAATTGCCTAAGACTATTGGCTTTATGATAAAATATTAGATTAATAAGCCAAAAATATTTATTTTTATAGCTAATTATCTACTATGTGGAAAAATAACAACTATTTCCAATTAAAAATTAAAACTTTATAAAAACGTTTTTATATCGTTTTCGTATTTTTTCAAATCATTCGTTTTACCTTTGGTGATTACATTTAATATTATTTGAATGTTTTTAGTTTTTTACACTGTTTTCATTTTGATAATGGAAACGCACCTCATTTTCATATATATAGTATCTACATATTGTATATACTGTCAATAAACATTAATGTGTTTTTGTAGCAAAGGATTGTAAATTATAAAAATGTGTCCGGTTCAACGCTATGATTTTGCAAATGATAATTTATTTTATTGTTATCATAGCTATATTGTCATCTGTCGGATATGAAGCTTCCGACTTTCTCGGTAATACGTTTTGAATGAGCAGAGGAAGTTATTGGTTTTACAATTATATGCTTTTTTTTGTTAATACAATAACACATTTTTGATTATACGTACATCAAATACTTCATATAACTCTTTTATTGCTTAGAAATATAATACTAATGATTATTTTATTATAATTGTAAAAATTATATTTTATGTTTATGGATATATTAAAAACTAAAAAAAAAAAAAAAAATTCCTTACAAGCCTGTTTTTTACAATCATTTTTATGGTTATTTTACTGTATTTTAGAAATTATTTTTCATGTCGTTTGACTTAAACACTTTGATTGAACATTACATTAATTATTTTATAGATTTCATAGGAATCTCTACTTTCTCTTTTCTAAAATTTATTATTTTCAGATTTACAACTTTAACTTTTATTACAAAATTTATCAAATACCGCTTTATATTTTATAAATAATTAGAAAATATAGAAAATCTTTATTCAATAAAATTAAAAATTAAAACAATAAACTGAGCTTGGCTTAGGATGGGTTTTCAAGTATTTACTCTAGGTATAATAATATTGGTCAATAATTTAAAATTGATACAAACAATACTTTTTTCCTTGTAAATGTTTTATTTTACACTTTAAATGAAATATCTGTTTTGAATTGTTGTAATGAACTAAACATCCAAACAATTTGGTGGCATTATATTACGTATTACGTATGTATAAAGCCTAATACACCTAATATATAATGATCATTTTCTAATCGTATTCAATCTAATTGATATTCAAACAGTAGGAATAATATGTGTGTTAATTGATGTTTTTATTTTTCATTAATTTTGTGATGGTATCCGTAACGTGTTGTTCTCGCATTGACATTACCACAGTCATGATTTTTAATTATACTGATAACATTCACGTAAAACATAGTTTTGCTATGCATCTTACAAACAAATACATTTTATAAGCTATTTAGTATTTTTTTTAATGAGTAAAATAATTAAAACGGCAGTAGTTAAACCGATCTATATTTTATACTTATAATTTAGACCTACCTATGCCTGATAGTTGTATTATATACCAACTCGGGGCTTACAGGGCAACATCTGAAACTTATACAATCACTTAGTGAGCGCTTTGAACCAACTACTGCCCCATATGTATTCTCGACGTCCAAGGTTACTCCATTGTACGTTTACAAAATGTAATGATATTAATATACAGTATCCATCATATAATGTAGCGTTTTTCACACATCTGTCAATGTCCCCATGACGTTCTAACATATTAACGCGCCAATCTTTTCCCAACTAGAATTCGGCCAATGTCTTATTGCAATAGGCAACAGACGATTTTCGAGCAAGCGTAGAAGCGTAAAAGAAGAACAAACCCTGGAGCAATGAAAATCTCTTGTCACGCTCTGCGGCTTCTCGGTCTCGGTCAACTACCTCTGGCAGTACTGTTCATACTGTTCGCGCAGAAAGACCATATTTTTATAATTTACATTTTTTTTCCTTTCTCAAACGCATATGTGTTTTTAATACAAGGACTTATCTATACATATAGTTTAACACGACTGTAAAATGTAAAATGCTAATTAGTTGTAGTTGGTATATAGCAGCTCGGTTAGATAATGAAGAATACAAAACATACACTAAAAGATTCCTGTTATTGCGGTCATAAGACAATATGACAATATTTTATTCTTTCAAAATAATAATAATTTACCTACATATTCGGCTGTTGGTGACAAAAAGATTTTCTATTCACGATTTTCTATTAATGTCAAATTTTACTTATATATTTTTATTTTTTTTTTAATGAATTATTTTTCATTATTGATGTAAATGTATGGTTATAAGCGAATAAAAAATCAAATGTAAAAAAATAATGATTCTGAACGGAGTTAATATGTTGGTCTAAAATAGGTGTATAATAATATGGTATTTTATATTTAAATTGAAATATAATGCACTAGTATGCAATTTCATAAAAATTTAAATTTCAAAGAGTCATAAAATTTTTCCTTTAAATCCAGTAGAATTTTTTTTATATATTTTTGAAGATTAGCTTATGGACAACCTAGTATTAAAATTTTGAATCTTAAGAATAAACAGAAAAATTTTATGAATTTTCAACTACAAAATAAATTGCAAATCATCGCGATTTTAACATATTTTATACAAATTTGAAATTTATGGGCTTATAAACGATCTCCGATATTTTTTAGTGTCGATAAGTATAACTTATAATAAACATTGTATTACATTTTCAAGAGTTTTCGGACAGCCAAAAAAATTTTATAGATACTTCAAAAAAAAAAACTTACAAAAATCGAATATTTAAACTGTCTACCAATAAGTCAAAATAAGTCAAAATACTTTGAAAACTTAACCACCTATAGATAACGTCAATATAAAGATTTTGTGAAAATTTCAAGTGTTTGCCTTATTTGGTTTTTCAGTTAGAGCAAATTTCAAAAACCGATATCATTTGTCAGTCAAGAATATTATACATTGTATTATATTTTACATGTAATTTTATATCAATATTGGCTGTTCAAACGCTTATAAAAAAAAATTGTGCCTATGGATTTTAATAATTTTTGAAAGACAATAATAAGTACTTCTGGTGGATCTTCTATTAAATTTTCAAGTATTTTGTTTTTGTCAATTTTTTTTTATCACCGGTTATAAAAAAAAAAAATATAAAAAATTCGAATATTTTAAATACCTATAAGTGGCTTAAAAATCAATAAAATATTTTGAAAAAAATATGACAGAAGAAATGCCTATCTTAATAACTGGTAAAAATTTCAAGTTTCTGCAACTTATACTTTTTGAATTATAACAAATATTTAAAATCGTATGACAATAAATCGTTATTTTATGCAATTTCGTAAAAATTTAAATTTCAAACGGTCATATAATTTTTTCCTTTTGGTCCGGTAGAAATTTTTTTAAAAATTTTTGAAGATTAGCTTATGGGTAACCTAGTATTAAAATTTTGAACCTTAAGTATGAACAGAATAAGTTTTATGAATTTTTATCTATAAAATAACTTGCAAATTATCGTGATTTTGACACATTTTATACAAATTTGAGCTTTATAGGCTTATAAAAAAAATTTGAGTGAAACGATCTCCGACATTTTTTAGTGACGGTAATTTTAACTTATTATAAACCTTGTATTAAATTTTTAAGAGTTTTCGGCTAGCCAATTAAATTTTATAGATGTTTAAAAAAAATTTTTTTACAAAAATCGAAAATTTAAATTGTCTATAAATAAGTCAAAATAAGTCAAAACACTTTGAAAACTTAGGCATGTATATAGAACGCCAATATAAAGATTTGGTGAAAATTTCAAGTTGTTGCGGTTTTTGGTTTTTGAGTTAGAGCATTTTAAAAAAATGTATTTCGTAAAAACGTGATTTTGCATAAAATATCCCGTTTTTTCGTAATTTTTTTATCGTTTTTTTCGATTTTATAAAAAAGTATTGAAATAGTTAGATTTTGACTTGCCCAAGTTACATCTACATTCACTTTCCTATCAGAAGAGTTGCTGTTTGAGAAAACGGAAGCATTTTTACTGCCAAAAAAGGTGTCATCAGGCACAAAAATAAAAAAAATAAAAAAACAGACATCATTGTAAAGTCAATAGATTCCATCACTCCGTTCAGAATCTAAAAAAAAATTGGTCTTGATTTGTCGTTTATTAATTGATTATAAAGTATTAATTGTTTAAGAGTTCAATACAAAATTATATTACGTTAGAAATTTAATTTTCATTAGGTTACACGGCACAGTACTTACTTGAATAATAATAATAAAAATAAAATTGATTCTCATTTATTTCATGATACATCACATGTCTATTAAATTATAATAATTGTATTGACTTTTGATAATTTATCTGGGAAGAGAAAGTATTTATAATTTCACTATACTTACAATGGCATATTTATAAAATTATATTATTGGGATATTAAAAACACATACATATTACACCTTATGTTGCACAATTTATAATACATACATAAGACGTATCGTTAATGTGATAAATACAAAACGAAATGATTCAATTTCACATCTAATTTCTGTACATCATGGGACTTTTGTAGTGACAATCAGTGAAAAAGAAAAAATTGTACGGAAAACAACGATTCTATTACCAACAACAATTATTATATGCGTATATATAATAATATTATAGGTACATATTATATGTTTGTGTGGGTACGATAGGTCCATTGTTCAAGATCAACTTTCTCTGGCATACCTACCTACACCACAACAATACGAAATACGCGTAGGAATTGTAAGTGCATGATGTGCAAGACGTGTTCATCATTAAGATTACGATTCTAATCTAAAATAGTGACAATAATTGGTTAATAGGTATACATAATTTACGTTGTTGTGATTTATAATTTATAGGCAATACATAATATATTATTATTATTATCATATTGACGTCACTGTATACTGACATACTGTATAGTTATAAATTAGCTATTATAACCTGGAATTTTTAGCGTGATAGGTTATGGGCGTTATGGTGAATTGTCATTATGATACCATGCTAAATAGTATGAAATTGTTTTATTATTATTATTATTATTATTATTATTATTAATATTATTTGATCGTTACAAAACAGCCAAGTTGTTTAATGTTGTTTTTGAAAGTATGTTTTTTTTAATGTGTTTGTTTTTAACAAAATATTTTAAACATAAAAATACTAAGACTTTATAGGTTTACAACCATTGGCATAACATCCAAAAAACTATTAAATAACATCTACAGTTGTTCCTATTTATAATTGGCTTAGAATGTAAATCGAAAAACCGCAAACTACAAATCCAAAAGTATCTATTTAATTAATGTTTGAGTAATTTATTACTTAATTTTTAATATTATTAAAATATTATTTCGATGAAATTATATTTAAAAATAGTTAAACTCTCGTAATCACCATATTTGATTGTATAAATATCATATTTTCTAACATGAAGTATATTATTTATATTTTGTTGTTTATTTGTTGGAATTTTTTATAGGTATCTACTTACTATTGTAAGATGTGAAATAATACTAAATAAAATATCAACACGAAAAAATCTGATTGAAATTATAATTTTTTGTGTAGAGCCATATTATGATAAAGATAAAAGATTAGTACATAACTTCACGTTTTTTTAAGATTAAGCTATCACAAATACATTTTATACATATATTTACACATTATATGGATTATACTATATCATTTGCTCAAACATCCTGTAAATGTAATATAATATGTATTGGAAGTCAGCCGCTTATAATATAGTATAACATATTATCTAATAAAAATACGATTTTGGATTAAATATAATGTATATAGAAGACAAGACCAGAGAAATTCCATAGCGGTGTATATCGATTTTTGAATTTTTATTACATACAACCGAGTAAATTATATCTGTACCATAATGTTATGTCACGGAGATTTCATTGCTATCTCTTTCGTCGGATTTATGTGCTGGGCAAGTGTCCGCTGCAGTATAATTGGATTAAAGTCTTATGTAAATGTTAGAAAGTGACTCCAATACTCCATCCGTTTTACATGTATATCAACAGCCATGCGTGTTTAATCGCTACCGGCATAGCATATTAATCCCAATGCTAAATTAATATTACCTATAAAAAACGAATCAAGCGGTATAAGTACTACGTGTCACGTGTGCAACAAATCGCATTAATGGTTTGCGTACGATAAATTAACTTGGAAAACAAACTAAATGCAAACGTTGGTTTCCCGACTGAAATCATATTTGATAATATTATAAGCGTACATAGTGTAATTAACCGTAGACAATACCACGCGTCCGTACGAACTTATTACAAATAATTTGGACGAAAACTAGTTCGATGATATAATAATATGTAACATGAATTCGCTCATTAAAATAGTATATATATATATATATATGATACACGTTGGAATCATTAAACCGTAACCTTAAGGTGTTTGAACGCATTGCTACTCAGCACTTTATAACTGTTAAATAAAACCAGAAGTCCTCTTACCCGTGTTCACGTGGGCAGTTTTACGTAGCTCAAATAATAAACATTTAAAAATGACGAAAGATTATGTCGTGATGACTGCAGTAGTAAAATGTTTGTGCGTGTGTGTGTGTGTGTGTGTGTGCATATAATGTATATACTATATAATATGTTATGGATATACCTACAGGGCTGCAGCAGGTAATTTTATGCCAATAGTTGGTGCAGATTTTACTGTCCTTGAAGAACAACAATCGGTAAAAGTAAATTAAGGAAGGAACACTGCTGTTTACATGATTAGAGATGATTCGCTGATTTTACAGATTATGTTGTACTTTTCTTCGGCTATAATAATAGGTTGGATACAAGGCACATTGTAATTGGGCTGCGGTGCCTGATAATAAAGTAATAATATCAACAATTATACGTAATGCTATAATATTATAGTCATGGTCGTGTTCATGCTAATGTTTGTCGAAAGTAAACAACACACGTTACTTAACCCAAAATAAGAAAATTAAACGCAGTTACCTATACCATCGATGAGAAACATTTATTAAAACTTAATCGACATCGTGTACTTACAGCTGCAGCGTACGACGCATAAGCGCAGAAAATCGTGTTTTCAATACTACTTATCAATGTCGAAAAATATTGGTACTTCGAGCTACGTTGTATTATTATTATTTTATTTCGTTACCAATGAGTACATATATATTTTACATATATTATCGTAAAAATACAGAATTCCAAAATGAATTCTTCTTGCGCAAATGTATTATATATTTTATTATTTTCGACTCGTTGTTGTCTCGGACGCATGTCACTGGCTGCGAAATTATACCGTTGACCGTGTCTAACCGTTTTGTACACCGCTATATATGTTGTCCAGGCTATAGTTCGATAATTTCAAGTTAATCTAATCACGTTAGACGGCTCGTGCGTGGATCCGTTATGGGCTTGCGCAGAAAACTCTAAATATAATAATAATAATAATAATAATAATTCAAGAGAAACCAACGCATGTGCGTTGTCCAACCATATTTTGTTTCTGCGTTCAGCTGTGCACGAGAAGTAAACAGACGCAGAACGTGTAATGACTATAACAATATACCTAGCGTATATTATAATAATATAGTAAGCACCGAGGACTTTAGACCGTGTGTCGAATCTCCCAAATATTACTAAAGCCTTCACTTCGTTGGGTTTACAATAAATATATTAAAACCTCTATTCAACGCACTAGGCAGTTCTTTGAAAAATTTCGTCAGCTATAAATTTCGTTTTTACTGAACGAAATTTACTTAAAAAATAATATGTTATTATATTTCCAATAATAACGTAAAGTAATATTAGTACAGTGATAAATTATATATTAATAATAATTAAGTTAAAGTAGATACATTGTAATGCGTAAACTTATAGCCTACATAAGTATGTAATATGTATTATTTATCTTTTATTTTTTTTTTATTCTTTTTGTTGAACAATGTTTATATAAACGTTTGCAATTGTTTAAAGAATTAAAAATGTAATTTGGTTGATTTTCGGTGTATTGAAATGCACAACACTTAGTATCGAAAGTAGCTTCTTATTATTTTACCCAAACTTTATTATGCTATACTTTTAAAAGTTCAAAAGTACTATATAATTATAAAATATTAATATAAAAGGAATTCGTTTTACAGATACAGATAATTTCATGTATCCGAAAAAATTCGTTGCACAGAGTTTCTTTAAATAGACATTCCATTATAAGTTTATAATGTATATAAAAGTATATGTGTGTATAGTGTGTGTATGTGTGTATACATGCGCGCACACGTTGTATAAAGTCGCGTGTTTTTTTACTTGACTTCCCTCAATTTTAATATTCTCGTAATATTTTCTTTTCTTGTATTATTCTCTTATATACAAATCACGTCTCATCACTTGTGTAACGTTAAGATTATATTTTTTTTATCGCAACATTCTCGTGCAGAATATTATAACATACCGTCGATGGTGTTCATCTCTTGATGAATATTTATTTGCATACCTACGAAAGCAAATCGCCAAAAAAAATCACAAGCGCGTTGTGACTTGTGAGATGTACTAGTACATTATATTATACTTTCATCTATGATCTGGAACGAATCATAGCTTGTTTATACAATGTATATAATAGTAATAATATTGAGTTTTGGTTGTATTATATTATATGGTATAAGACGTCAACGGCGCCTCCGGACCCAAATGTAAAGTCATTCGATACGGCGTATTACTTCGTGCAGCCGTCAACCGACATATTATCGACTGTAACAGTTAATCCGACAAAACACGCTCGATTATAATTTATTATTGAAATTCCACGGAACGTAATTAGTATTCCAATCGTTAATTTTCGATTTACGCGATTTTTACCCGATGATTTCACGTGTGTAAAACGTAAACTTGTTGTGTTTTATTGTGCGTACATCAATACTATGCGTGTATATACTTGATTATGCGATTTGTGTTAGCTCCGGGGAGTTATGGAAGTTTCCGGCACATTTTATTTGCGTTTGGACGTTGCATTTTAATTGTGGGTATGTTGTTAAATAAACGATTATGGATTGCCGGTACACGTATAGGTATCTGCACTACATTATACTTAAGTGTCAAAAATAATTAAATTAATTTGCTGTTGTCATAGATAATCCGGTATATGAATTAAATTTTTAAATATTCAAGAAAATGAAAAAGTATCATCTAAGATGGTTTTTTTCCAATCTCCTATTAGTCTAAGTTAAAAAGGTTTAATTTTTTAAAATGAAGGTGTAACACACGTATTATAATAACAATAATACAAAATAATTAGGTTGTTTAGATTTATTGTAACTATTATGGTTTTTTAATGGTATATGTATTGTATTATAATATTATAAATTATATAATTCATGTGTAAATATATGATGAGAGAGAGTGATAAATATACTCACATACAGTGCCTAAAAAGGTACTCGGCAAAAATTACTTAGCTAGTGACATTATAATGTAGTAATACTTAAGTTTCTGTTCAACGTTATGGAATAATTAAGTAGGTTTATAGTATATATATATACATATATACCATCAAATTAGCATCAGGCCATCGTATCTCTCGAACAGATTTCACTAAGCCTCTATTTATATTTATGTAGTGGTCTAAAATCTGTTTACATTTCCATGACTTGTATATTTACTATTTTTGGTCAAAATTAATTAAACAATGGGGAAATCGTGTGACACGGTTCTTCTAATTTAGTTTTAGCGTTACATTTTCAGTGAGAATTATATTTTGATTTGATTATTGGTCATGGCCATCGATAATGAATATACACAACTGCCAAAGACAAATAATATTCACAGACAAAATGCTCATCTAAACAATAAAACAATATTCAAATAGAATCGAAAGTTTGATTTATTTTGGCAATAGTATATTTCACTTTGACACTATTAAATGACAGTGAGTATTTGCTCTAAATAGTTAGAATGCGTACCTATTCAGCTCCATTGTTATGTCGTACTGGGGACAAGGAAAGATACTATGATCCCTGCAGAATCGTTCTGTTTTACATTAATTGTTAATATTTTATATAATAATAATATAAACTCTCTCTAAAATATACGTGGATCTCAGTTATATTCATTACATTCAAATTTCAAAGAAGAAATTTAAGGTAAATTTAAGAAAACATGTGAATTACTCTTTTTTCTTTAAACAGATTAGATAATAATCGACTTTAAGTTATGCATATATTGGGTGATTAAAAAAACCAGTTTGAAATACTTAAAAGTTCAAAGTCACTATTTACGAATCTTCAACGTAGCGAAAAAAAAATCAATAATATTAATAATATCAGTATTAAATCATAGTATATTGAGTTAAATATAAAAAGTATTTTGATACACGAAACTCGACTATATAATAAATGTAGGTATCTGTAAACATAATATATATTATAATATAGTAGTACCTATGTAATATCAATGTTTTGTAAATTTAGGTAAGTACCTAAACAGGGTGATCAAACATCGAAAATCAGTCAAACAAAAATATTGTGAGAATGTGTGCATGTGGCGCGGCGGTCATCTTACGTAATCTACACCATTCTTGACAAACATTAGTTTTTTTTTTTCTTTGATCGCTCTGTATATATAAGTAATACATTTGAAAAATGAAGATTCAGCGTGTAATTTTTGGCCGTGTTCCCATAAGTATCTACGTAGTAGTATGTATAATATGTATTTAACCGATGACATACGGCGACGTATTTGACCTTAGAACATAATTATTGTCATCGGAAACCGGTATAGTTTTTAGTGCATCCACAAAGTCTCACTCATCTGTATATGTATTTGCGCATCTACAAGCGCGCGCGCGTGTATGTGTGTGTGTGTGTGTGTGTGTGTGTGTGTATGTGTGTGTATCGAGAAAACCTAATATTATTACCATTTAAAACGCCATAAAGTCTTGTAAGTTTTCCCCGATTATTTCGTTTCAGATCTCGTAAATATAGTATACTTACATGCACATATTGTTTATGGAATTCTGTGAAAAACCACTGATGCAGCCGTCCACATATAATAAGTTTATTTCGCAGTGTATGTGCCAACGAATTCAATACAAAAATAATACATTTTTTTTATTTTAAATATTGCTGCTTATTGATTATACATACCTATTATATAGGTATCGATTAATATATCATGTGCTCGGTTATCGTTGCGACTTGCAAATCAACTCATCCGTATAATCGTAATATAATCTGCTCTGTTGAGCGTCAGGCGGATTGGTATAAATGACGTAGCAAAATCGCCCGCACAACGCGAATAAAAAATACTTTTGTAAAAATAAAAATTAATTTGTTTGTTAGTTGACTGAAAGGTACGCATATAACATAATTATAATAGTAATATAACGTAGGTTAACGTAAGTATTTCCAATGGCCCATAATTTGGTGAAAAAACAAAGGGAAAGACAATATTATTTTGGAATATAGAAACTTTTTTTTTTTTACCGAACACTAATGCGTGTTATACTTTTTGGGACAAGAACTCTACTACTAAATATAATATGATCTGAGTTTAAATAACAGATGTGGAATATATATTTTATTCAACTAAACTATAACTACTGCATTTTTACTAATTAATCAAGTCGAATTTTTCTATTCTTTGTGCATGGGTTTTATTATTATATTTCTATAGGTTAGTCATTGAGGTCTATTTTATTTGTATACACTTTTCTGGTTGATTGTGGTCATACGCTTCAAAATTATTATATGCATTGTTCAATCGTTTCCTAGATGAATGTTACGAATTTAAGCTTAAGTACATCTTTCTATGAAAATACAACAACAAGAAAAAATTAATTACTTATTGAATTTACAATCCATATATGCGATAAAAAAACACAAATATGTTAATTAACATGTTGATACTAGACTATAGGTACCTATTGTTCTTTCTGTGATTTATTTAGCTGAATTTCAATTTTTTTTTTTTTACTTCTATAGTAAAAAAAAAAATAAGAATATGTTTAAGCAAAATCAATTGTGGCATGATTTTTAAATAAGTTCTATTATGTTTAATCATGGTAAACTGGTTATTTAAATCAAACTAAACATAATATTAAAAGAATCTTATGGTAAAACAAAATTATGTAATGTTTAATATCATCAGTTATGGACAAAAAGATAGTTAAGTCTAATTGACATACCTAGTTAATTGAGTATAAAATAAAAATAAAATGTTTGATACATAATACATATATAACTCTATTCAATTTTATCAACCGTTACTGCTATACTCCGAAATAATGATGCAATTCCCTGCTCGAGCAAATATTCAGTTCTGCCATACCATTTTACTTTTTACTATAATAAACCAGATGTTTTTTACTCCTCAGATATAATGTAAGCACGTAAAACATCGTTCAATAATAGTGAAGAATTAATTTGATGTATAAAATACAGTCAGTTGATGCATAATAAGTTAATGATTAATGAATACAAAAAATACTATCTGCTGGAAAAAGTGAAACAACAAAAAAGTGAAAAACCTAGTCAAAAAATCTGACTTATTTTATACCTATATCGTTATTTTGTAATTATCAAAGTATATTTGTTGAATAGTCTTATTATTTTCGTAAAGGAATCGACTGATTTTTATTTTCTGTGTACTACACATGTGACGTACACCAGGGAATTAATTACTATTATTGGCCGATCGTAGCAACACAAATCGAAATCATAAATATTGATTTCACTACCGTGTACACGAATATTACCGTCAATTGATATTTATGTACATTATAAATAATATTATTAAAATATATAATATTATTATCCTATGCTTATAGATTATTATAAACGACTAACGAGTGAAATATATTGTGAAGCGAATAGTATTAGTTATGCCATATGTAGTATCGGCGGTACCAACTACCAACCATAATAAATTAAAAAATCTAAATTATAATTAAAAAAAATTAAAATAAACCGTATTTCCGATAATATGATGTTGTGCACATTTTTAGTGACTTGTCTTTTTTTTACTCGACTCGGTGCAACAGGATTGTTGCACGTGTATCGTTATTATTGTTACTTGAAGTTGTTATTCAAAATATTATTTTTTTTTTTGAGTTGCTTGATTATGATCAAAATTCTTTTTAAAATTATTATAAAGTTGATTTGGATTATTTTATTTTCTGCTTTTCTTTCTCGCTTCAAAAACAACTAGAAATGTAGAAAAATTCCAAGATATATCGCATATAATGTAAGTTGTTGCACTATTCCGCTATTACAAAAAATAAAGATGGTAATGACTATAGGTTATTAAAGGTATATTGTTTAAATCAAAAAATATAATCATAGACTTTTCTACTGGTTTTGAAATCGACGTAACATTAATACTTATTCACGGCTGAGTGAGAACGGCGAACACCGGCCTGCAATGAGAAAATTCGATAAAACCCAGTAGATGCAGTAACCAAACTATAAGCGTATAATATATTTCTTGGTGCAGTGCGCCGTATGTGTTGAGAAGACGTGTTTTGACCGATGTCAAGGATTCTCGGAACATGCACGAAATAGAAAAGGAATACATTATAATAATTTTGTTAGTAACATTATATACGTGTATGTGAAAAAGCGAAACGGATAGACAAATATAATATGATATACCTACCTAACGTAAACGTGTAAATTATTATCATTCCGTCGGCCTCCTGCCCACATGCATATTATATATACATGTATACCTAAACGGCTATAATATATATGTATCGTACACATGTGCGTATAAAACTGGCAATGACTTGCGTGATACACACGAGACTCACGTAATATCGCTGTACGTATCTATATGTGTAAGGACGAGCATCCGCGCGCGACAGACGGCCGGCACGGTGGGACTAATGGACTAATGTTTGTTGTATATATGATTATATTACAGTCCTTTCCCCGTTCTTGTGCGGCGGTGAAGGCATTTCGATATTACGCATTCTAATCGCGTACAGCGTGTATAGTATTGAGCGTCGTATAAATATATAATACACGGGGAAATCGCCATTGTTTCACCTATACTCCGACGCCGCTCCGTGATGGGATTCCTTAATGACCGCGTGCGGTTGTCCGTCCTACAATGCGCGGCTTCACGACACGCCGCGAACGAGCCTTATCCTTTGTCGATCCGAATACGCTTTGTGTCTCGCCTGCGCAGTGTATATTCTATGTATATATACAGGGTGTAACCCGCTGCAGGATTTATACATCGATTCGAATACAATACTATACATACCTAATACCTATACATAATATTATGATTGCGTTTGCACGCATAATGTCGCTTTAAAATAATAAATTATCTTACCATGCAACCATGTGCGCCTATATATGTATTACGTTTAAAGACCAGTTGTCAGAGTGCATATTTACAACCCGCAGTGGTGCCTCCAGCATCACGTCGTGATAGTATACACGTTTTCATATAGTTTTGTCTCGATGGGATCGGGAAACTCTAATTTAGTATACGCTGTGCGGCGGACGTCGACATTTTTTCATCTCGTTAAACGATGGAAATGATAATGATATTAAACTCACATAATCAACGGATACTGCAGTTCAGAGTATGGCGATTCTGTGTACGCACAAACAGCGTATACAAGTTAATTATCCCACAGCGATAATAATAAACGCCAAAGTATTCCAATATACAGGTAATATATTATAGCATATTCGTCGTGTAGATTGTATGTATGTATACGACGCACTTGGGACCGTCGTCGGGCTGTAAACTGGCCAAATAATAATAATACTCGTAATGGTGATATTATATTAATGTGATGTCCCGTGCGTCTCCCTTCAACGACCTTGTTTTCTATTATTCTCGCTGAGTGACAAAAAGAGAGAGATAGAGCACTCGTTACAACGTAGTATTCGTCCGAATGGCCGCGGTAATAGGTGCAATCCTGTCGAATATGTATACATAATACTGCGTGTAGATCGCACCGAGCGTTGAAGTCACCACCGGTTATATTTTATACAGTGAATATAAATATTATATGTACCACGACGGCATAACGATTATGATATAATAATGGACGATGGAAAACGATAGTTTGTCGGCAAAAACATAACATTATACGACGCGCAGTCGTTGCCTGTCGATGCCGAAAACCGGTCATGTATGTCGAAGCGCAACAATTATCTTCGAACACCGCACCCACGGGGTTCCTGCACATGTATCCTCGCAGCCCGAGGGGTCGACTCGACAGTCGCGGCTGAAGCATCCTCGCGGCCGATTTTTCTCGGACCCGCGTCAGATTACGACGACGTTTATCAATCCGGAGAATCCGCGGCGAATGGTCACGCGTGCTGCACGGTGCCCATACCCATTGCGTCATTCGCGTAAACATCCTGTGTCGGTTGTACGACCCCCCCCTCCCTCCCCGTTACTGCACACAATGAACGCACGCAATTATTATTATTATTATTATTATTATTATTATTATTGTTATTGTATGGTTTTGCTTTCTAACCTCCGCACGTGGACATATTTTACCTGCAATATTACATTGTATAATATACTACTTTACCATTACTGCAAATATATAATGTACCGGCTTCGACGTCGAATATGTATATAATATGTTTCCAAGTCGGCACAGTTGAACCGCGGCGGTGTTGTACGCGCATAAACATATGCACTGCGGTATGATAAATAAGTGAAATAATTATAAAAAACGTAGTAATACTGTTAACCGTGGACACTGAACCTGGTCAAAATATGACGCGGTACAACATCGACGATGGTACATACCTATGAAATATTATAATACAATATATTATAAAATAAGTATTTTTTTCTGGTTTTATTTGTTTACCTTAAAAACCCGTTATCGTTAGTTATATAGAATAATATGATAGCGAAAAACAAATTAGAAGTTAAACATGTATTATATTTGCAAATACTAATATGGTATCGATAGAAGAACAAATTATTTATTACTAGAGTGGCCGGGGTATATGATATGCGATGGATAGGATATTGTGACGGTCACAATAAAGTAGGGTGTGTAAAAGCATGCAGACTTTATTGTCCTTGATTGCGGATATTACCTATAGAAAGATGTTCTGAAAAAAATACCTGATAGTATATCGAGTGCACCTAAGTATAAGGGCGTGATAACATTTCACCAGTTTCGGTCGGCAATAGAGCAATGGAAACGAAGTGACTGAATACTAAAAACTTCTCGTAAATAAGTATACAAGTCATGGCATAGATCAAAAATTCAGAACAGATAACTTTTTAACAAATTTTCTTTCTTTTTTTTCGGTATACCTTCGGTTTCTCGCAACCACGGTAGTTTCAATTGTATTATTTCTTAGGTACACTATAATATTGTAATAATAAACTATGATTATTCTAAATATTAGATATCTATATACTTATTATAAATTAATTTTGTTAATGTATTTTTTATTTTTCATGATGAATTTCTTAAGTTTTAAATTTTAACATTCTATTTTGCGCAATTTCTTGTTTGACACAAAGTCGAACAAATCAACATTTTACTAGATCGTTTATCTTTCAACATATCCTCGATTGTATAATACGATTTTGAATAGTATTGGGTGTTAGTTATTTTTATTTTATTGCCATAAAATATATCATTACGTGCATGAGTACCTATATATATATATATATATATATATACCATATTACCTAAATGTACCTACTATTACTTTTATTATAATTAGCTTTTTTTATAATTTTCAGACTACTTATTACATATTCGTTGAGATTTCTATACTTTTCAACCGGTTCTCAAATAATATTCATGTATTATTATATTATTATTGATATAATAGTTTTAGATTTCTAGTGATACCTAATATTAAAAGAAAAATACTAAGTATTCACTTTTTAAATTTTTGTTAATGAATATATACCATACCTATACGTAGTTATAGAATGTAAGACAAACACGTTTAACTAAGGAAGTGTATATAATATAGTATATAATATAGTATATAATATATATTATGTATGTTTATTTTGGTTTGTTGGCAATATTTAGTGAAGTATAATTGATTGATTGCGTTTGCACGAGACTATTCACGTAATTGGATAGTATTATGTAGAGTTGAAGTACGTTACATTATTGTGGTTTCAAATGAGTTTTTCAATCATTAAGGATTTCCCTTTTAACTTCGTAAGTCACGTATAAAAAAAAGTAAAATAAAAGTAGGTTCCTCGATAATTTGGCAATATTCTTAAACATGAAATAATAATAATTATATTATTGTACATTTTTTACACATGCACGCATTCGAATACGAACATCAAATTGTTTAACATTTTATGGTTCACAATCACCGCATATACTTACATTAATTTTTATCACTTATTTTCTCGTGTTTGTAGCCGCATACGACGCATAGTAAAAGGTAAGACTAGTGTTTTACATGAGTCAACCGGTATTATATTATGTGCAATGATATTGACCATAATTAATTTATCTATTGAATTATTACATATTAAGACCGAAGATAAACTTCACTGCATACACGGCCTACAGCTGTGATGAATATCACACATATAGATGTACAATAATCGACATATTTCTTCCATAACTCATAACGAAACACACACAGTTTTTTAGCCGAAATTCTTTTATCCGATTACGTCATGAAAATATATAATATAGGTACATATATATGTACAGCAGTGGTTTTATTTTGGTCATAATTATTATTATTTATTATTGCATCGCTGTTCGCTATTGCTTATTGTAGTTCATTCCACTACAGTGTATTTTAATCGGGCATAGACGCATACAATAGATACATACACATTCGGTGATGTACACTTTGAGCTTTTTGAGGATTATATAATAACACAATGTCCATCACACCTTTCGCGGGTGGAAAATGAAGTTAATCAATTGACGCAACTAACCTATAATTGTTGAATAATATGTATATTTGTTTAGTTTTGACGTAATTATGTATTAGAATCAGCCTACGGTTGTTTCTGTATAGTATTATAGTTTTCGTTAATCGGCGTGGCCCGGGGCTTAATTTGTCAATAATACTTGTATTATCATATGAACGCAAACAACATCAGGTTGAAGGTTGAAGGTTGTAATTAATCAAGATATCTATACGTTGTAGTAAGGTAGAGATTTTCTACATCAAAAAACAAAATTACTCACTAAATGTCATGCTCAAAGCTTAAATGGTTCCCGGCTAGGCGATTTTTACCATTTTTACCCCTCTTACCTTTTAACTCCCTTAGGGATGGACTTTTGGAAAAGCCTTTCTTATTGCACATCTAGAGTATTAGTAGAACTATTATAGAACTATTACATCAAATTTCAAGTTCATACGACTTATTATTTTTGAAATATAGTGATCTATGAGTGAGCAGAATTTTATATATATATATAGATATAGGTATTATATAGATTATAAATGCAAAACACACATATAGATACTATCGCGAAAACAAATGCTAGTTTCATTAAATTATCACTGTGTATACTTATATGCATTAGCATAATAGCTTTTGTCTATAGTATTATTTAATGCGTACACAATTATAATGTATTGCGTTTTTCACGAAGTCATCAGTTATAGATTTACGTAATGTCTTACCATTTCAGATGTTAACGAGAGGTGTTAGTACCAGCGCACGCAATTAATTATTCTTGTCGCCTGATCTCTGTTACCTGTAGTACGTTTCCGGTAACCATCTACACACGCGCTTGCACTTTCGCCGTATATAAACATATTATATATATACTTAAATATATGTATATCGTACTATTATAAAACCATGTGCCTTATATTACATACGTACGCAGATATTACGGGTACAGTTTCTTCAACTTATCATCACGTATTGTGTCTGGTCAACGAAAAAATGCATTTTTCCATTTTTTAAAAGGATTATCTCTCGATTGTCTCTTTTAAAGATCTTGATAAATAAAATTACACGTTTTTTCCTCGACAATATTACGTTTACCTATTTTAAAACATAGTCACACATACATACATAATATATAATATTATACGAATGACAAAATATTTAGTTTGAAATTAATTTTCAAGGTTCATTGAGCAATAATGTAATAGCATAAGTGGATTTTCTACGATACTGTGCACCGTTAAGATCTTAAAAATTAGTTTACCAAGAAATGAAATCTTTTAGTCGGATTAATAATTTATCGATTTTACCTTTGATAGTACTTATATATAAATATATACCTACGCAACGCAATGCTGGAAGAAAAAACCCACAATTTTTTATTTTCTCAGAAACTACAAATTATATTCTTATTACTTTAGAAAATAATGAATTTAATTTCTTTGACGTAAAATTAAATAATTTGTTTACGTTTATAATTACATGGAAAAAAAATGTCCATTGATGGATGGAGAAAAAAATATTTTCTCCGCGTCTATCGTGCATATTATAATAGAAGTTACTCAAAAACTATAGAGAACCCTTTCTCCTGCCAAAACAACACTGATCGGTCATCACGGCGATGGTCGTTCACCTGCTGCAGCACACCAATATAATATTATACAAATGCAACCCGCACAGGCGGTATCATAAAATCGATTAGCTGGTTATTTCACCAGCCGTGTAGTGTCGTAATCCATACAGCGACCTGTTACGGCCCGAAGTCGATTCAATACCGTACGCCGAGGACGACTACTATGTAATGTTTATACACACACGCATACGCACATACGCATGCACACACGCACCTGTAACGAACGAGAGAGAGAGTGAAGGCGTGTTTTCAGACGCTGCAGAGTTCTCCCAAGCTGTTTTTAGGAGACTGGTTCAAAACAAACACGTGATGTGGACGTGAAACGAATAGTAAATTATATATACGTACGTATAATTTATTTTTTTCCACGCCGATATTTGGAGAATAGTTTTTGATGCTAGTAAGTGTTTTATCACGATATAAAAGCTTATACGCGTGCATTTAAGAAAATAAAAATCACCTAAAATTATCGCATTACGCACACGTACTTTATAAATCCACTTTGGATTGGAAAGTGTGTAAATTATAAAATAAGGTGCTCAGCAACTATATATTATATCAGCACCGAGTAAGCACCGCAAGACAATTTGTTAATGTTCATTATGTTATTACTGTACACATCGTACATTTATTATATTGCGTATGGCTATACGGTGCCTAATATTGTCGTGTATTGTGCATATCTACTGACATTGTATAATTGGATAATAAGTGATCATAAACGTAATTTATAATATTTGGACGAGTTCAATCATCTAAAAATAAAAATGTACAAATTGTATACCAAGTTTACAAGTATGCATATGTTATACATACTTTTACCTTAAAATGTATAAGTAGTTAAGTGGCATATTATTAAATTTGTCAATCATCTACTGGAGTCTAAATAACGATGTTGTGCTTATAGTTTTTATAGTTTTAACACTGCATTACACGTAGCTATAGATATTATAGTTCTGAAAAACAATAAAACAAAATTCTCAAAATATCAATTTTTCCAGCTCATTCGATTAATTGTATGACAGTTGTATGTTTAATGAATGTTTTATTACCGTTTATATCACAGCAGGTGTAATTTGTAAGCTGCTAGTAGATACCATGTTCATAAATATTTTTATACAATCTGCTAGCATGAGTAGCACATTGTATCAGTATCATATACCATGATATATGAATAATATGCGTGTTTAAATACCATGGTATATGTATATGAACGTTCAGGGTGCAAACGAATTGGCTCCAAGATCAGGTAAATTAAAATATAACCGTTGAATTGGCTCCTAAAAAATTGTATAATTGATTTTATTATTATTATCATTTAAACGATATTTCGAAAATTAAAGTTTGATTTTTCGAATTAAAATTTTGTAACTAGTGAAAATAAATACTTACCACATTTTGATATTAACTTAATCCAATAATTTCATCTAACACATTCTACGATGTAATTCAAATTTGGGCAAAAAAAAGTAGTAATGTTTATCGTATCGTATCGTACTACCAATGTTTAGCGAATCTTTTGATGCAAAATTCAACCCAAAATATTTTACATACAACATCTACATATAATCAACTTACTAGATATGTTTTATGATGATACTAGAATCATTATTACAAGCTCCAATGTAGTAAAAAGAAATTCGAGACAAAATATAGTTTATAGAAAATTAAATTCAAATGTTGGAGCCATTTTAAAATGTCAATATATATAAATACTAGTTAATAAATATTATAATTTATAACTACATGGAATTTGTAATACTCTTTTATGCCTCATCCGTTATCATACAATTTTATTCGTAATAATATTGACTATAGTTTTTTTGATAAGACAAATCTAAAATGTGCCTTAAATTGTATAGAAGATACTATGAATACACTATGTTATATAAATGCTGGCCTTGATTTTTCCTCAATGTTATTATTTGGAAGCATAAGAAGTTATTCATAAATTTAAAAAAAAACTAATCGTAGTAGTACACATAACATCAAAATAAAAATACTATAAAAAAAAACAAACTGACGTTAACATTTAAATCTTGTTCTCCTCTATGAATCTCATAATAGCTCGCCATAGTGTACGTTCTATCCAAGGTTCACAATAATAAAATTATAAAAAAAAGCATTATTGCTTTATTACGTGCAAAGTAAATGGAGATGACAAATTATATTGTCACGTCCTGTAGGGGGTTGGAGACTGGTATTTATCAATGAAAACCATAAATAGGCAATAATCAATACCAGTTTATAATACTACACATTGTGCGTATAATATGCACTGCAAGTTCGTGTTAGGATACGGATTTGGACCGACCTGACACCAACGAAACGATCAAATATAATATAATTAAAAATCAATTATAACCGTAGTAATCGTGTTTGGTATATTTACATTCTGAATTCTTCGTCAAGTTCCCTACCTTTTATGATGATTTCAAATAAAACAAGTTGCAAAATAATATACAGTCATACGTGAACATTTTAATAAAATATTTTTAAAAAATACTGACCATGTTCACGCAATAAGTAATTATTACTTAGTTTTTAACACAACAGATAGCTTAAAAGTTAAAGTAGACTGTAAAAACGGTATTCATTTTAAATCAATCGTATACTTTCTACCTTTTGGAAAATGCTCTGTGCCACTGTCCTACCTTGGGTTCAACCCTATTCCGTAGGAAAACGATCAAATCGATTATCAATAATAATAATAATAATTACCCCTCGCGGCATTTTACCTCTACGTACAAGGATAATTAAATTTATTTTTATCATATGTGTTGCGGCGACACGATAATTTCTTGAACACCCCACCAATTGGTGGCTTGTACGTGTAGCCTACATAAAAAAAGTGAAGAAAAAAATTGGAGCAACAATAATTTCAATTGGGAAACGGTAACCATATATAATGACGTCGGGTCGTCTGTGTCTACGTCGGTCGTCGCGGCTGCTTTTCGATCGATCGAATTATATTATTTGTAAAACAAGGTCGGTAGCTCCATATAGCTGCCGACTACATGTATAATTTAATGTGTGCCTATACTTAGCACAACAAGTCGTATCGATAGGACAAATTGATTCTTAACGGAGATTATTTCATGACTGCAGTGACGGTCGTACTCAAATTCACCTGACGAATTATTCAATGGCGATTGGTATCGTAAGAATTGATAGGAGACAATAAATTGCAAAATCGTTAAAGAATGACAGTTCACGAACAATAAAAGATTTGTACCGCGTTTTAATTTATTTTTTTCTTCGGAATATACCAAGTATACTTTTATAGTTTAAGATCACTGCAAATGATCATAAGACGGTATGATTTGTATAATTATAAATACATACATATTATGTAGATCATATTTCAAACTAATGTAGTCGTCAATAAAATAACCATTGTTGATCTATAGAGATTGAACACTCATACCGTAAATACTGACTGTAATAAATTTATTATTGATCATTTCTGCAATTATATGTTTTATAGAGCATTAGAACTTTTAAAACCACCTTGTTGCTGGAATACATACTTTATTTTATTTATATTATGTTATGTAATATATATATATATATATATATATATATATCTTTATGCCTTGGCTTTAGGCTTATATCCTCAAAAACCACCAAAAACTTGTTATGTAAATTAATTTAATAATTATTTCTCTTTTGTTATACTCCTATGTATTATAGTGTTATAAATATGTCGATATTGTGTATTCAAGGACGTTAATCTAGAGCGTTCCGAATCGATCAATTTATACTCAAGTGTCATATTAAAAAATAATTTAAGTAAAATGAATAAAGCCGACTATGTTGAAAGTAGACATTAATTTATGTCTAGTCATACATTTCAAAAAACAATTAATCATAATTTTTTATTCAGTTCGTTGTTTTTAATTAGGTTATACATCAAGAAGTTTATTGTTTATTTCATAAAATAAAATAAACTTTGTGAAATTTAACAATTTATGACGCAGGTTTATATAAAAAAATATGTAAAAAGTAAAAACCGACTTTTATAGAATTTGAGGGTTATTGTTTTTTTTTTTTTTTTTAATGCATGACAACATATAACCAAACTGAGGATATAATTTGTATATATTTGCATTATAAATTGAATTGAATTTGTACTCTGGCATTTTAATGCATTTCTTATACAATAATGTATGGAATGTATAGAGGAATATAATGTTTTCTTGAATTTCCTTAACTGCATTGTACGCATTTGTATTTTCTATACGTTGTTATTATGATAGTGCATACAGTTGTATACTATATAATTTATGACCGCCGAAAACAAACTTTCTAAGGATTCCATTTTTGTTTTAATAACTTCCTACGTCCCTACTTGGAATTGTCACACGTAACTATAATATTTGTATTGAAAATACTGTTGTAAAAGAAACGAATCATTGTAGCATAATTGTTGAATACATGTTTTGGAGTTTTGGGCGATAACAAATGTGTATTTTAAAATTATATAATCAACACTGTGAACAATTTAAAAGTTAATGTGCAGTTTCTTCTCGCGTATTATTCTTTATAAACATTACGATTTACAAACCAAAAGCGTGTCTTTCTTGTTTGATTTTTACGAGAAGAAAAAAAACATTGATAAAATGAAGTTAAATCTATTGTCACTCATGTGCAACCAAGTCGTGAACTATTATCGATATCCGGTAATCACTGTCAATTGTGTAAAATAAAATAAAAAAATACTGTTTGTGATGATGTAATAAGACTTGGGTGTATTTAATCGTGTAATAGTTACAATAGTGTGAAATCATTCAGATTTGAATCCAAATATCCAATAGTAATAATCACCTTTTGTCGCGGATCTGGTCATAATCTGTCCGATATAACTACGTAGTATATAATCGAACCAGTGTGGAGTGCAAACTGCAAACGTTATTGGTATTATAATTATTACGGCAGTCGTACTCAGCACACATTAACTACATACATGATGTAAGCAGATGGAGTTGGCAAATCAATACTCCATGTACACTGGGAAAAAATTAGAATGTTTAACGACGTTAAAATATTTAAGTCAGCGTTATTAGACCATCCTCCTAACGGTTACACTCAAATATTTAATGATACATATAGGTTTTCCTCATCACGATAATCCGGTTTTACTTTCAGTTTTTGTATTCACAGTTTTGACCTGGAAAAGAAGAGTACAACCGGTCATGAGTTTTTTTTCTCATACTCACCTACCAAAAAAAAAACCTATGGGTGTAAAGTTTTGTATACTTTCTATATCCGCGTATAAAAAAATGTAAAAAAAAAATCGTAAGAGAAAGTGTTATATGAGACATAAACCAGTCGCACTAAACAGTGAGTCGCACCTAGTCTCGACTTACTTGGGCGTCACTAGACCTGTTATCATCTCGGTTGACCAACTAATATGATTTCATTTGACCTGTGTCTGATGTACATTAAAATTGTATGAATCGTTGAAATTCCACAATAATCTATTTTAAACGGCAACCTGCTTGCAGCAACGTCTAAAGTTAAAATTCTAAATCTAATGCCACGATATCTAAACCATTAGAATTTTTCTCTGGGGTAAACGATACATAGATACTACATAAATGTTTAATAATATGACTCACCCCAAAAGAAATAAAAATGTCACTTATACGTCTATAAATTATTGTGGATTTTGTTTTTCAAGTGTACGAATTTTTATCCGTTTTTACTTGAGAAGTTTTAATAGTTTTAAAAGAAAAAAGTTGTCAATCACCAAGCGTAATTAATTCTAAATGCACGTTTGAGACATTAGTAAAATATATTTAATGTTTTCAATATGTTTACATTGATTTTAGTAATTTTGAGTGTAATAGAATATTTGTATGATTTGATTAAATAATAACTAAGTTATTTAATAACTTTTTATTTTATTTTAAGGAACATAAAATGTATATTATATAAAAGTAATGAACATAGATTAATTATAAAATAATTATACGGTTCATTATAAAATATGATTGTATATTATTTGACAGTCAATGAACTCACAGTATATTTGTTTATGATTTTAGACGATTTGATGGTCGTGGTGCCGACTAATATACCAGCAGACGACGTGCGACCAATGTTGGCCGACCATCGTCGTCAACGTAATGTGACTCGATTGGTCGGAGCCCTGAGAAGAACGTCATCGATATCGCCGGGAGCTTCAAATCCTCTAGAAGCGCCGGAAAATGCGGACTCGTTGATGTCTCGAGTTAAGAAAAAAATCAAACACAAACGGACGTGGGACGAACCGGAAGCCCAATCTTTCGAGGTTCATAACGCCACTTCCAAGAGGCCGGACCGAATCAAAACTCGTAGACGACTTGTCCCATCCTCAAGCACGGCCAGAGCGCTACGGACTGCTGCAGCAGTGGTACAAGAGGATCCGTATTACGATTTTGGGAAAAAAATCAAACACACCACTTCGTCCACGGTCGGACTTAACGTGCTACAGGACTTGGAAACGAGGACATCGGTCAAGGCACCGACCGTTGTCGTGACGACGACCGAAGAGGACACGTCCAAAATGAAGGTGGTGGTGACGACGACGACGGACGTAGCTCAAGAAAAATCGGAACGGAGCAGCCAGACGCCGCCCAGACCGACCAGAACGCCGCCGAGCCGGGTTCACAGTTCGACGGCTGCGGGCATCATCGGTGGTGCTAGGCGACCCGAGAACCTGCAGCAGGCCGCGGAATGCGTGTACCCGAGGTTCACCAGGAGAAACAAACCGCGTTCGCAAAGAGACGTGAGGTGTCTGCCCGCGGAACCCGACGCCAGGACGACCAGGATACTGTCGACGGTCGTCACTTCGGTGTCGTCCGTCAAAGGGAACCACCAAAGGAAAAACGACACTCCGGAGCATTATTACACCGCATCTGCCGGGTCGACCGCGGTCAACGACAACAGTAACGTTACGGATGTTTATCGTGCTGCCACCGTGCAGACGTCGTCCATGCCGACTACGATCCATCCGGAGCCGGTGATGTTGACCGCGGGACACACCAAGTATCTGCGAAACCGGTACAGGAATATATCGCTGCCGGAATATTTGGAAATCACCAAAGTGAACCAGAAACGATTGAACAGTAGCAGCAGCAGCAGCAGTACTACCACCACGGAGCAAACGACCCGACCGACTTCGACCGAACTGACGACGTCGGCAAGTGCGTGGTCGTCGTCGTATCCTCCACCGGCCGAGAACATCACCTCCACCACCACCATCACGGCGGAAACGCAGGACGGCTCGACCACCATTGGCGCCGGTGACGAAAAATCTCCGACCGATTACTACGTGCCCTCGTCGCCCACCGATTTGCAGGATTTCGTTTACCTGAGCAACGGCACGTCCCCGGAAACGCCGACAGATATCACCACCACCACGACCGCTGACAACAATGGGGCGGCCGTCGAAGCGAGGCAACGGAGACCCGTCCTGATGAGGAACATCACCCGCGGTCTTTCAGGCGCCGAACACGACGTGGGCGTGGTGTACCCAGACGGGTTGGCATCGTCCACGTACTTGTTAACTTTTCTGGCCATCGTGCCGCTAGTGCTGGTCATCGGGTTCGCGTTCAAGCTGGCCATCCAACGGAAAAAGAAGAAAGTGTTCGACAGCTCGGAATACTCGTCCGAGTACAATCGCAGCCCGTTGGACTTCAACACGATCACCTCGTCGCCGATTACCACGAAACTTCCCAGGGTGCCGCAGCACATCGTTTGGGACGCGGAGAAGGTGGCGTCGGCGACGGTGATGCCTTTGCCGCCGCTGCTGCCGCCGAGCAACAGCCGATGGGAATTCCCGCGGGAAAAACTACGTCTCCAGACGATTTTGGGCCAAGGCAACTTCGGTCAGGTGTGGAAAGCCGAGGCGGACGACATTAGCGGGCACGAGGGCCTAACCAGACTCGTGGCCGTTAAAATGGTCAAAGAGAACGCGGCTTCCAGAGAGAGAGAAGATCTGATCAGAGAGCTCAGTATTATGCAACATCTCGGGTCACATCCGAATGTCGTCACGTTGTTGGGATGCTGTACGGAGAAAGGTATATATGCATAGACACGCACACGTATATTACATGTATATATATGTGTGTGTATGAGTGTATGTACTTACGTTTATTATACGTCGTATAGGCTACATTATTTTATAAGAGAAAACAATACCATTCATATCGTTTCGTGATTGTTGCAGAACCATATTTGCTGATCATGGAGTACGTTATGTACGGCAAACTATTGGCGTTCCTCAGAGATCGACGGACACGATCGCATTATTTCAATTTTAGCGACTCGACTTCTTCGCTCACGTCTAGAGATCTAACCGTGTTTGCTTATTGCGTAGCGAGAGGAATGGATTTTCTAGTCTCGAAAAAAGTACGAACCATTTGTTTAACGCGTATATAACAAAATAATATCAGAACCTAAATATTTATCAATTTTGTTGATATTATATTTATGTAAAATATTTGTCAAACAGCATAAAATTGACTTCTTTGACTATCACAGATGTAAAGCGTGGTCTAAACATATAATTTTATTTTATTACATTTATACGCCTATGTTCTCTATCAAGTTTTTGATTGATATCTTTTAACTCAATAGATGATGAAATACAATAACGTTTTCCATTTAATTGTATTAGATAAATATAACGTTTAGGACGTCAGTACATGATTATAATATAGTTTAATAATTACATCTCATGATTTCATTTGTATAGATAGTACACAGGGACTTGGCTGCAAGAAATGTATTGGTGGATCACAATAAACTATGCAAAATAGCAGATTTCGGTATGTCTCGAAACGTCCGCGACACAAACCAAATTTACGAACAGAGGCATACTAAGGTACGGCTAGAAATTAGTATTGAAAATAATATTCTATTGAAGTTTACCATTTATTTAAATACTTTAATTTACAGGGTGCTTTACCTATCCGTTGGATGGCGCCAGAGTCATTGCATTATAGTATTTTCACATACAAGACTGATGTTTGGAGCTTCGGCGTACTGATGTGGGAAATCGTCACTCTAGGTGAGCATAGGCACTATATAAATTAAACGTAGTAAACAATATTTAAGTCTATCGAGGATTCGGGTTTGGTTTTTCTGATTTTCAGGCATCTATAATACCTATAGATTACGAATAACAAATATGTAATTATTATTCGGAGTGTTTAATCCCATAAAAAACAAGTATCTTAAAGATATATGTTTATAACTTTATTTACGGATAAAATAAATAATTGTAATCAACATTCAACAGCACAATAAATGAAAATTGAAAATATTACATAAAATGATCACAATAACGTGAACAGCTATAATTGCAATATTTCTTGTTCTCGCTTGAATTCACGCATCACATAATAGATACAGCCACTGTAAGATTGAGACGAGGTGAGATATACGTAACGGGTGGGTGTAATGATTCATTTCGAAGATAAGCGTGTCAAGATAGTTTTAATCGTAAATTTATAGATTTCATCGTAAAAAAAATCCGTATCTATGTAAAAACCAAAATTATATCTTATGAAGAAATAAAAATATATCTTCATTAAGCATTATTATATAGAAATCTATTAATTATTATTTCCACGATTTCCACAATCATACTTATTATTTTATTTGTATCATTTTATTTAAACCGGGGTAATCTTGCTTCAAGTTATATACTACAAATCCAATCATTCCCAAATATTCCTATTTGTCCACTTTACGCTCAATAAAAAAATCTCCCTGGTATGTTAATAACAAAACACTCTCTAACCTACAAATCAAATATGTAAATCAAAAATAATAAAAATTTCTTACCAAAAACTCCATACCCAATTTTGCATCCACATTAGCCCCAAATAAGTCACCTTGTTAATTATACGCCTCATCCCAGACAACCAGACCCAAAGACCTAAATAAAGTGGTGTAGAATCGAAAGACCGCATCTATTAAAATTACTCTCTAAAATTAAAAGTAGGTAGCTCTATTGAGAATTGAGAACCCTCTTATATCGTGTAAGTAATTTGTTCGTGTTATGTTTTAAACCACATTTATCACTATTATTATTTTTTTTTTTTTTTGATATACATAGTTTGTAAATTTCATTATTCAAATAAACTTTTTTAGAAAAAACTTATAAAATAATTTCATTTTTCATTTAATCTATGGTAGCTTTTGTCTTAAGGTGAAATTATGTAAGGAAAGGAGTAATTGTTTTGTCCGTTGTAGTTGATAGGTTGGAACACGTAGTGTGGCTTCGTTGCTAAATTTTCGAATGGTTATCTATCTCTGAACGCGCGAGTTGATAGTATTAGACACAACTTAACTGTACCACTGAAACACAAGTGCAACTTAATTTATTTGCTAAAAAGTTAATAAAATATTTGTGATATTATTAGATGCATGATAAAAATAATTACTTTCGTCGATGAAATATTTTATTAATTTAGGATGTAAATTAATAGAAAATAAGTACCATAATAGTTATCAGGTACACTTATGTTTGAGTGTAACATCGATTTATTAAAATCGTTATTTTCATAATATGAAATCAGTGTTTTGTATATTTTTAAGTAGAAGAAAATGTATGAAATAGATAATTTTGTGGGAAATAGACACCACGTTAAGTGACTTATTTTATTATATTAATACTTATATTAATGACGTATTAAAACAAATATGCAGAAATATCGAAAACGATTAAAACTGGTAAATTAATGTTGAATTCAAAATACTATCAAAAAAGACAAAATCTAATTTTCAAAAGAACAGATGGACCTCGCTTTGCTGTACAGTTGGGGTGGAGTACACCTCGTTTATAGGATAGGTCATTATTACAATGGATTTGTTAAATTTGAATACAATGATAGATATCATTATATACGAATAACGATTCTGAACGGAGTTAATATGTTTGTCTAAAATGTGTATATAATAATATAGTATTTTATATTTAAATAATATTTTATAATAAATATTTATAATGCAATTTCGTAAAAATTTAAATTTCAAACAGTCCTAAAATTTTTTCTTTTGAGTCCGGTAGAAATTTTTTTATATATTTTTGAAGATTAGCTTATGGACAACCTAGTGTTAAAATGTTGAACCTTACGTATAAACAGAAAAAATTTTATGAATTTTCAACTACAAAATAACTTGCAAATTATCGTGATTTTGATACATTTTATACAAATTTGAGCTTTATGGGCTTATAAAAAAAATTTGAGTGAAACGATCTCTGATATTTTTATTTACACTAATTTTAACTTATTTTAAACCTTGAATTTTTAAAAGTTTTCGGTCAGCCAATAAAATTTTATAGATGTTTAAAAAAAATTTTTTTACAAAAATCGAAAATTTAAATTGTCTATAAATAAGTCAAAATATGTCAAAATACTTTGAAAACATAACCATGTATAGAGAATGCCAATATAAAGATTTGGTGAAAATTTCAAGTTGTTGCGGTTTTTCATTTTTGAATTAGAGTGTTTTAAAAAAAATATATTTTGTAAAAATGGGATTTTACGTAAAATTTCCTGTTTTTTTTGTAATTTTTTTATCGTTTTTCGATTTTTTTAAAAAGTAATAAAAAAGTTGTATTTTTGACTTGCCCAAGTACCATATACATTCACTTTCCTTTCAAAAAAGTTGCTGTTTAAGTAAATCGAAGCATTTTTACTGCTAAAAAAAGTGTCGTCAGACACAAAAAAAAATTTAAAAAAAAATAAAAAAAACACATCATTGTAAAATCAATAGATTCCATCACTCCGTTCAGAATCTAAAATACGATATATGCAATATCTAGAAATAAAACTAACTTTATGTTTGGTATGCAACGTTTCAGCGCAATTTTGAAATCCGTATAACCAATATCGTGGTATCTATATCTTACAGCAGTACTATAACGCGTCGTGACCTATTAACACGTCTGTTGTTTACGTTTGTTTATAGGTTCGACCCCTTACTGCACGATGGGCGCGCGGGAAGTGATGAAACGCGTGCGGGAAGGTTACCGGCTGGACAAGCCGGCGCACTGTCGGTCCGAATTGTTCAGGGTGATCACAAAGTGCTGGGCTGCCGACCCTTCGAAGCGGCCCACGTTCGCCGATCTGAAACAAGAGCTGAGCGCGCTATTGGAGAACCCCGAGTTCGAAGGTAGCTACGTGGACCTGGAGAGCCTCGTCGACGAGTCGGACAGCAACGCGAAAGACCGGCAGTAGCTGCAGATTTGGACCGAATCGAGTCCGACTATGATCCACGGTAGATTCCATCGTGTGAAACAGAATTATTTTTATTTTTATTATTTGTCGTAGGTTTAAACATTTTTTTTTTTATAATTGTATTTCATTATTATAGACTTCTCGTTTTTAGTTAGTTACACATTACACGACGCATTTAAGTAGTTTTATACTTGAAACAAAATATTGTATAGACGGAATATATATATATGATATATTTTCGTCCACTTGAGTTGTATATGTTTTGATTTATTATGAAGTGTTACGATCGACTTATATCCGACTTGAATATTATTTATTATACACAATAATTGGTATTATAATATATGAATAAATATATATATGTACTTGTTTACTTAAAGCGTAATATAATGAAGCGGAAAAGAACTGATATATTTGAAGCAACATAAATCAATAGGTTTTATTGATACTAAATTTATTTTTTTTTCTATTTTATTTCTGTTGGTATATATATATAGTCAAATTAAAATATAATACTATTTTTTTTATATATATATATATATATAAAATATAATTATTTAAGAATAAATTTGTTTTATTTTTGATGTTCAGTAGTAATTCAGTACTAACCTAACCAAATGTAATTATTGAAGTTTTAGGTTTTTATTTGTAGGCTATAGATAACAATACCTATAATATATAGGTATTGCGTATGAATTATAAAATTTTGTTGCGTCCTATATTAGTTCCTATTATTTATTTAGCTATTTAACACTATTTATTTCTATTAATTTATAATGATTAGGTATACTAAACAAAAAATATCGGTTACACAATTATAATTTGTAATAATCATTCATCATATTTAATGGAAATCTATTTCTTTGCTGGAACTATTTAATTGCTGAAGTTTCGATATTTTTTATGAACACAATCGTTAGGTAGGTAGGTTAAGACGTTAGTGTAGGGTTCGAATCTCCGATTCTATATATATGTAAGGTGATGTCTCCTTAGCATGGCCGCCTAGAATTTTTTGAACTGGTAAAAATTCCAAATCTCTACGACTTATGATTTTTGAATAATAACAAATATCTAAAATTATTTGAGGATAATTCGTTAATTTATGGAAATTTATATGAAATTTTTTCTGTAAATTCATCAAACATTTTTTCATAGATAATTCATACTAATGATTTATGAATAATCTTCTATTAAAATTTTGGTACTTCAGTATAAATAGAAAAAAAATTATGAATTTACAAAATGACTTGCAAATCATCTTAATAACTTATATTAAACCTAGCATTAAATTTTCATGAGTTTTTAATTAACCAAATTTTTTTAATCGATAATTCAAAAAAAAAAAAACATAAAAAAATCAAAAATTTAAATTATCTATAAGTCATAAGTCTATGAAAAGTCAAAATACATCGAAAACTTAACCATATATAGAAAACGCTATTATAAACACTTGGTGAAAATTTCAAGTATTTGCGGTTTTCAGTTTGTTGAACTGTAGGTACCAAGCTTACGAGGCGAAAAACCTTCTTCTGATAAAAACCTTTCGATTTAATTGTGTACACGAGTTTATGTATAGCAATTTCAAAATAACATAAATTTTTAGATTCTGAATGGAGTGATGAATGTGTTGATTTTATAATGTGTGTGACAACACATTTTGGAGTAATAAAACTGCTTCAATTTCCTTATGAACCAACTTTTCTGAAAGGAAAGTGAATCTGGCTGGTACTTTGGCCAGTCAAAAGTTAAATGCTTTCAACAGTTTTCAAAAGCACCGGAAAACCCATAAAAATATGATCGAAAAAACTGGAATTTTTACACAAAATCACATTAAATTACAAATTACATTTTTTTCTAAATGCTCTAATTCAAAAATGAAAACCGCAAATACTTATCATTTTCAAAGAAAGTTTATATTATATTAAGGTTTTCTACCTATGGTTAAGTTTACAAATTACTTTGTTATTTTTGACCTATTCATAGACAGATTTTTCGCTTTTCCTTTTTTTAAAATATCGATAAAATAATTTAACTGTCCAACAAATCTGGAAAATTGAATAAAATGTATATTATAAATTGCCCTTATCGCGATTAAAAAAATCAAAAATCATCAGTTACAAATTTTATTTTGAGCTCCTTTAGTTAAAATTTTTATGAAATGTCAAAATCACGATAATTTGCAAGTTATTTTATAGTTGAAAATTTATATATTTTAATATTATAGTAGATATAAGAGTATTGTCATTTACTTCACATGTAAATTTGAAAAACTGTTCCGTGCGTAGCTGGGTAATTCAGTTAGTATTGTACAAAATTATTAGAATGTATACAAGATATTATATAATATATATAAAATATTCATCAAATATTTGTAATTTTTATTCAAGTATGATTTTGAATACGTTATTGATTTATCATCAATTTAAAATTTAATTTAATTTTAACAGATATAGGCCATTTCTTATGACTATAGCCCTATAGGCATTATAGATTTTACTTATACTTATACCGCATACCCACCCCCCGAAGAAATAAGAGATTTCAAAAAACATGTGAAATGAAAATAGTGTCACACCCCTGAGAAACTGGCAGAAATCCACGTCACCAATCTGATATAATTTGACAGTGAATATATTCATTATTATTTTTTACAGATTACCTGATTACACATGTGTAATCAGGTAATCTATAAAAATTAATATAGAATCCGTAAACTATTTCATATTTGCAAAAATGTTTCTGCATCAAGTGGCAATCATGAATCAGATATAATTATATTATTAAATAAAAAATATAATTTAGTATAGCAAGTTCATAAAGAAGTAATTTAATTTAAATAATTATATATACGCAAAATTTCAACCGACCAAATATTAGTTTATTATTAGACATTTTTATTTCCAATGTGTCTATGACTATAATATCTTTTAAAAACACATTACACAATTAAAACGAGAACTCATGAGAGTTTTCTAGATTTCAAGAATTAGATATTTAAATCTATTTTAATTGCGTTATTAACCTATAATAGTTATAATGTCGCTGAAAAAAATTGATCTCATTTCAAAAATTTCGTTAAACTATAATGGCTCTAGCGTCTTGATCCTTTTGTTTTAAGACATTTCATACGATTTAAACGAGGAGTCGAGGAAACTAAAACGTAGGTACGACGTGTTTAGGACGCAAAAACCGAAATATTATTATCCCTTTTAACTCACTTATATAACAGGCACTACTTGTCAGTTAAAACTAGAGACCAGAATTATATGCACTAAAAATATGGCAAATATGATGCAAATATGCAACGCAAAAGGGTCAAAATATACATTAATATACAGAAATAATTGATAAATATGCTCAAATATGTATCATAAATGTATACTACATTATACCTATATATAATCAACAAAATATTTAAATATAAAAATGACATCATTATAATATGTTTTTTTAAATAATTTGAAGAAATAAAACATAACAAAACTATATAGAAGTGTTAGGCCTTTCAACATCTAAAGAATTAATAAACAAAATATTTTTCAACACCATTATTTTTTCCTTTCATAGCAATTAATTACAATATACTTTTCCATGTTGTGAAAGGTCAAATTTGTTTTTTTTTCAGTTAATATAATTTTGTATGTACTAAAGGATTGTTCAACGTCCACCGAAGTAAGAGGCACAAATTTCCTAGGTACAAGAACTTATCATTGGTGTAAAATTTGAGGGTAGGACATTTCCTTCTCTTCCAGTTACCAGATAAAATATCTGTTATTTGATTCAACATTTTAAAACCATCATTTTTATGTAATAAATCCAAAACTTGTTCTTTAATCATATTTCCATTATTTCCAGATACCATTTCCATATTCAATATAGTTACATCAACAATTGTTGTTTCATCAAACAAAGATAAATTAGATGATTCGAAGTTCGATTATTTACTAAGACTGAAACAATATGCATATTATATATATTTACGAAAATATATGGCCTAACCCTCCAAATATGCAATTATAATATGCAAAATTAAATTTGTTCTATGGAATCAGTTATACCTGAATCGCCGACATTTCAAACCATCGTATAAGTGCATACACTCAGTATGAACATGCAAATGCATAAAAACCCGGTCTCTAATTATAACATTGCACTGATTTTAGTTTTACATAATACATTTCGATTTCACAATTGGTGCATTGTAATAAATTCTAGTATCTACGAAATACTAAAAGAGCCTATTTATGTACGTAATAATAATATTCAATAATCGCATATTGTTGAACCATGAAATTGGCGCTTATTATTTTTTTGTACAGAAGAGATATTCATGTATCATGATACTCATGTTGGCAACACTAGTGTCATATGTTTTACAGATTGCGTTTCACATAGATAGGCGTTCGTGGTGGAACAGAGGGGGTCAGACGATTTGCGGCCATCCATTTTCTTTTCTCGTTACCTTCCCGTTTGTACTAGAATCTACACCCAGTTAGTTACACACGTTCACGTTAAAATTCCATCATAATGGCTAACCTATCACTTCGTTTGGCCACCAAAATTGGAAAACAATTAAACAACACACTCCCACAGGTATGGTATATGAATTTGTAATTTTAATTTCCAACCCGTACGCCACAAGCATAAGCAGACTCTGCCGGTCGTGTATAATGTCTTGTGTGTGATTTCCGAATCACTACTTCCGATTTTATATCTGATCAAATTCATTTCTATTAGTAATCATTCATTATTTTTATTTATATTTGATCTCTTTAAATATTCATTTCTGTGCATTCATAACCAATATACTTGTACAATATATTTATAATATATAACCTTCTCGTGACCTTTACTTGTGATTGAGGTTCCTCAATTTTATTTTATAATTATAAACTTTTATTTATATATACTTTTAAGTATAATTACATGATTTATAATACTCAATACCTGCTAAATAATAATAATTTAGACATCTGCTTAAATCTATAAATTATTTTAAAACGTTTCTATTTAACTTATAACTATATATAACTTCAGTTTTTATGTTCTATAATTCGACCTACTATGCTAAAACATTTTGAAATACAAGTTTTAAATTATATTCATAATAACATGATATATTTTCCTTCAATTAATTTAAAAAGTAAACAGTTTTCTTAATAATTTATTAATTGGATGTTAATTATACTTAGATAAGCAAGGCTTCATGGACTACATCAAAACTCATCAGTCGATCATTACATATAACATGCAGTGCACGAGCTGCAGAAATTTCTTCCATTTTGGAAGAAAGAATTTTGGGAGCTCCACCCAAGGTTTGTATAATATTTAACTTATCAGTTATAATAGTAGCAATATTAATGATAATACAATTATGTGTAACATAGGCTGACTTAGAAGAAACAGGTCGCGTTTTAAGTATTGGTGACGGTATTGCTCGTGTCTACGGTTTAAAAAATGTGCAAGCTGAAGAGATGGTGGAATTTTCCTCCGGATTAAAGGTAAACATCTTATTATTATATAACCTAATTTTTTATAAACTTAAAATTTAATTTCTATGCTGGATATTTATTATTGTTTTAGTATTTCTAATAGTGTTTTCTACATTTTATACTTGTGCATTTTCTTCACTTGTATGGCCTTATATGAATAATACATTTGTTGTTATTTATAGTATTATTACTTATTGTACTTATATTTTTAGGGTATGGCACTTAACTTGGAACCTGACAATGTAGGAGTGGTAGTTTTCGGTAATGACAAGCTTATCAAGGAAGGTGATGTTGTAAAACGTACTGGCGCCATTGTAGATGTACCCGTTGGTGAAGACCTTCTTGGACGTGTAGTAGATGCCTTAGGTAACACTATTGACGGTAAAGGACCATTGTCAACTAAGACAAGATACCGTGTGGGTATCAAAGCCCCTGGTATTATTCCTCGTGTCTCTGTACGAGAACCTATGCAAACTGGTATTAAGGCTGTAGATTCACTTGTACCTATTGGCCGTGGTCAGCGTGAATTGATCATTGGAGACAGACAGACTGGGTAAGTTTTTAACTGTGGTATAAACTTATTAATGTATTGCCTAATAATATTTTTATAATCTAGTAAAACCGCTTTGGCCATTGATACCATTATCAACCAGAAGAGATTTAATGATGCCCAAGATGAAAAGAAGAAACTTTATTGTATTTATGTTGCTATTGGACAAAAAAGGTCAACTGTTGCCCAAATAGTAAAAAGATTAACAGATACTGGTTAGTTTCTATGTTCTTAAATAATGTGATTATTAATATTCAAAATTGTAAATCATATGTTGGATTGTTAAAAATTTAAAACATTTTTGTATTTTATAGGTGCAATTAAATATACTATTATTGTATCAGCTACAGCTTCCGATGCTGCACCCCTACAATATCTTGCTCCATACTCGGGATGTGCTATGGGTGAATTTTTCAGAGATAATGGCAAACATGCCTTGATTATCTATGATGATTTATCTAAACAAGCTGTTGCTTACCGTCAAGTATATATTTTATTTTTAAAAGTTAATTTTTTCAATTTATTAATCAGTATTATATTTTATTAGATGTCTCTGTTGTTGAGGCGTCCACCTGGTCGTGAGGCCTACCCTGGTGATGTGTTCTACCTTCACTCTCGTCTTTTGGAACGTGCAGCTAAAATGAGCGAAACTTTAGGTGGTGGATCTTTGACTGCGTTACCTGTAATTGAAACCCAAGCTGGTGATGTGTCTGCATACATTCCCACTAACGTAATTTCCATCACTGATGGACAAATTTTCTTGGAAACTGAATTGTTCTACAAGGGAGTCCGTCCAGCTATTAATGTTGGTTTGTCCGTATCTCGTGTCGGTTCTGCTGCCCAAACCAAGGCTATGAAACAAGTAATAATATTGTGTATGATGCAAAGCCTTAAAACTATAACTTTACAATTTTAGGTTGCTGGTTCCATGAAATTGGAATTGGCTCAATACCGTGAGGTTGCTGCTTTTGCTCAATTTGGTTCTGATCTGGATGCCGCTACCCAACAACTTTTGAACCGTGGTGTTCGTCTTACTGAATTGTTAAAACAAGGACAATATGGTGAGTAATTTATATATTTTTCAACTAAAAATGTTCAACTGATTTCATTGGCTGTAAAACTTTCTATTTTAGTACCAATGGCCATTGAAGAACAAGTTGCTGTTGTCTATTGTGGAGTACGGGGATTCTTAGACAAAATGGAACCATCCAAAATCACTGCTTTCGAAAAAGAATTCTTACAACACATCAAGTACTGTAAATAATTTTTTTTAACAATACATTATTTTTAACTTTATTTTATTGTTTTAGGACATCTGAGAAATCATTATTAGAAAGTATTGCAAAGGAAGGAAAAATTTCAGATGATACCGATGCAAAATTGAAAACTGTTGTTACTAATTTCTTAGCTTCTTTCAATGCTTAAGTATTTATATATGTTCAATAATGAGCAGTTAGTTCTCAATGTTTCCAGCTCTTTTTATAAAAGGGTTATCATCGTTAAGTTACTGTTGTTCATAGTACCATAGCCATTACATTTGTATGTACTTTGCCCTTTTATATAAATTGTAAATTACATTCAAAGAACTGGATAACTGGATTTCCACCATAATTATAATTAGTAATATAATTTTTTTTTTTTTGTCTACCTACAATTATTTTAATTATACAAAATGTTGGACATAATTAAGAAGTCACTTTATAGTTTACATTGTTTAAAGGTAATTTTTTATTTTAAAAATCATTTTTGAAAATAACAACAAAAAATCGTAAAATAAGAATAACAGTAATTATTCATGTTTTTCTGTTTTATTTGTTTTAATCTTTTCTGCTGGATATAATAATAATAGTACTAGTTGCGCTGAGCTTAATAAAAGTGCCACAAAACATTGAATCTGAAACAGTCAATAGTAATATATAGAACACTATTTAAATTAGGCTGAAATGTTCAACTTACAAAAATAATTGGGTTTCCTATGTTTATGCTGTACAAAAGCCATAAAACACATAAAACTATAGTATTTATTAAAATTGGCTTTGGATGCCCAGACCATTTTTTTGTTTTAATTGTTTCTCCCTAAGAAATAAAAACAAAATTAATTTGAAACTCTGAAACTTTAATCCTTGATAATGTAAGTTATATTTTTTTTGTTTCTTAAATACTTACATAAAAAAAGATTACTTACAATTGATAGCAATGGCCAACCAATAAGTGACAAATGTATGATTGATACCATAATTGGATAGCGTGTTGCTACTACATCTGCTGATTCTATAAATGAGTATGTCAAAAAAGCTGTACTCAATAATATAGCTTTCAAGATGCTTATTATAACATCCTTCTACATCACATAAAAATAAAACTCAATTGCGAGAATTAATAATATTGAATTATTTTTTACCTTTTTATTTGAGTAATAATAGTAAAGCATAAGATACAATGAGTTAACTATTAATCCCATTCCGTGTACAAACATTACAGTTGGTAAATTCAAAATAAAGCCCTGTCGATAAAACAGTGAACTTCTGAAAATGAATGGAATTATGATAAATCTTCATTGGTTCAAACAGTTTAACTTACCTAAAGAGTGCTCCAACAAAAGTAGATACATTTATGTGATCAGACGTTTTCATTTTCACAATATCCTTGCATACCAACCTAAATTTTAACATATTTTCATTATTATTTAATATAAATAATTTTATAAAAATCTATGTCTTCTAGTAAAAACAATGGATTCAGAATTGTTTATATTAAGATTTTTTTATGACTGAAAAAATGTATACCTAGAGACTAAAATGAAAACTGTTTTAACTTAAAATGCACTATTGTTTCAAACTACATGTACTAAATATAACTTGGTTCAATTTGTAGATGAATAGTATTAAAATTGAATTAATGATTTTTAGATATTGGATAAATATTGTATTATGTTGATGACTACAATTTACTAAGTGAGCAATAAATAAAAATACTATGCTTTAAATTGTTATAAATACCAACAAATATCTGCAGACTCCCTATGAATTACCCTACTATGCTGCTATTAAAATATATGGTGGTTTTATTTGGTTTTTTCTACCCTTTTAAAACATAAAATTTCAATTTGTGTTATTCTAAAATCAAAATTAAAAAGTATTTACTAAAATATTTCTAATTAAAATTATAGAACGGGTGAAGTGGTTTAGTTTTTGGTTGATTTTTTAAGATTGTGAAGAAAGAAAATGATTGAAACTTGGAATATATAATTTGTACATATTATATATTAACCATTTTTAAATTTTCATACCTTTTTCTATTGCTAATTTTTAATTTTCATTTGAAACTAATAAGTTCGATTCTAATTTTTAAGTGCACTACTAAATAATATTTTCAATCTACGAAGAGGATTACCAGGAATGGTGTCAAAACCTAGTACCATTGCCAATTATTAATAGATTTGAGTGGTTTGTTTTTTTCAATTTAATTTAATTATATGAAGAAAATATGAAAACATTAACAATAGTAGTGTCACATAATTTTGTAGTATTGTATATATCACCATTAATTTAGGTAGAACCTTATGTAATCTTGATAGAACATACCATAATAAATTAATGACCAAACTGTAATAAAATATTAAAATACTATAATTTTATTAAAAAAAAAACTGGTTTACAAAATGCTATTTTGATAAAAAAAAATTAGATTTTCAAATTTGAATTCCTAAAGCAAAAAAAAAATGTTTAAATACCTAATGGATAAAACAAAAGTTATTACATTCATTGGATCACCCTAAAACACTCTGTACATAGTCTAATTAATATTTAATACGAGTTGGTTATTATTTCCTGAACAATCAACCATGGTCGAGAAACCATATACATCTAGATCTAGTTAATCGATTAGGTAGTTGATAATAATATTTAAAAACATATTATAAAAACAGTTTTTAATCATAGGTGATTAAATCAAACGGTTTCAAGTTCCAATGAACTTTTCGGGGAAAATAAAAAAAGTCAAGATAGTACGAGAGATAGAGCTGATAGATGTAGACGTAGAGGGACTGTGAAGTTGTTAAGAGTCCAGGATCCCGTCCTTAAGCCCGGCTACAACTTTCACGGAAAGAAGTCCGCAATAGGTTATAATCATAGAAAACTATAATAAAACATGACGATGATATTCAAAAAATTATTATTTGCTTAGGTGTTTCGTTTTATTTACTACATTATTTAAACACACATTGGCTTAATCATTATCGATTGGTAGGCACTTGAGCAGAAACAATAATAATTGTCCGTTATCTACAACCGTAATTGGCACTTGGCCTTGATCTTTTTGGTCAATGACGAATTAACTACGACTTATGTCTCATATATGGCGTATTTTGGTATTCGTCTTGCATTTTGCGCCTCGTAAACCAACCTTGCGGGTAAAAGAATCGGGAAAATATTCACTTCAATCGCGGTGATGCAGCGAAAGTAATATTATGTTACATTCGAATCGCGACCAATTACACATCAATATTCAATTGCATCATTCGAGATGGCCGGTCACGCGTAGGTACCTGTGCAATTGTCGCGATCCGAAGACGCCCATTATTGCGCGTACTCTGGGTCATTTGAAGTTTTCTCATACTAAGAATCAACGTTTTCCGAGTGATTTCAAATGTAATTTATGTTTTTATGGAAAAAAATTGTCTACATTATAAATTGGTACCGTATACGTAGAATGCATATAACTATGCGACTCATATCTACTTACATTATTGAAATAGGTATTTATTTAAAAGCATTCAAGTATAATAAAAGTACGTACTTAAAAAACGAAGAAATAAAAAAGATAGTTTTAAAATGTGTGTTAAATATGGCTATGAGATGATCCTTATGTGATAACCAGTGTCTCCTACATAACATTCAAGATCACAAAGTAGATTTTCATGGTTATTTTTCATTTGATTAATGGCTATAATAAAGACTTTTAATTTAGTGTTTTAATGGACTTGCTTATAACTCATCATACTCGGTTTTTAGCAATTAATACTAGTGGACTTTAAATGGTTGAATAAATTTCAATACTAAAATGCCAACAATTTGTTTTTGATTGCAAATAATATACAATCACACATTAGACAGGTGAGTGCCACCCATAGTATTTTAATATATTTTAATTATTATTTACTTACAAAGGTGTTAACATCATTGCAGTAGATGCACAACCAGCAGAAAACGATACAGCATTGGCATATAGTTCGTACATATCCATTTTTATCAAAATAAACTATTAAGGTAAGTTATGAGATAGGTTATTAATATTTATAGAACAGACACACAATGAATGATAACGTAGTTCAGCTTACACTGAGGTCATCAAGTTTTCAACAAGTTATTAATTCAATGTTATGTAACATATGATTATCTAAAAAAAAAGGTACTTATAATATTCAATATCCATTAAAAAAACTAAGTGTATACATTTTTTGCAACATAAGATTGTATATTTCAAAGTGATAAATATAAACAAAATAACATTAAAAAAAAAAAAATATTTAGCATTCAGCTTCATCCACACTATATATTTTATTATACATAGTACAGTTGTCTATGGCTTGAATGACTTCCCTACATGAACTCATCATAATCATCCACAGTATAGGCTGAGAATTCATTGTAATCCGGGATCTGAAACAAAAACGAGTCAAAATAAGAATATACTTGCATATTATTAAATCAATATAAGGGGGAGGGGTGAACACATTGCAAGAGAGGTGCAAGCAGTTTTCACATAAGTTTTTTCTATGCTTCAATATTAGCGTAAACTGACTTATCAAACTTATTGGGAAGAACATTATCTGTGTTTTGCTGGGTGGTTTTTAACAATATTTTTAAATGACCTATGAGTAGATGAAATATTACAATTAGAAAAAACTTATAGCTTGCTTAAAAATTAAAATATAGTAAAACCCGCCCAAAAAAACATAATATTCTTCCAAATAAATTTGATATAGTTTAAGTTAATATTAAAGCGAACAATACAGCATTTGAACTACTAAATGTAAATTTGCTATGTTGTATGATAGTAAGACAAACACAACACTTGTAGGTGTGGTGTCCTTTTAAGATATTATTAGAATAAGTACCAGTTTAGTCAGTGATAAAATGATTTAATGAATTAAGAGAAGTACAGAACCAAAACTACTCATATATCTTAGACCAGTGATCCCTACTATGTGGGCCGCATGCAGGTCCTTAACAAATTACATTTTACATTTCTAAAATTCTATAAACAGTGCATAAAATATAAAATAAACTAAATAACAATGAATCGATTCTAAAATTATAATTATTAGTATAAGAAAACCATTAGTCATTCAAAAACTTTTTCCTACAATACAGTTTCCTAACAAAACATCACATCTCATTTTATTATTCTCCACAATTTTAGTAAACAATTAATTTTCTATACTCTTAATTATTATAATTCAAAATGTGCCCGCAAGTAATTTTTAAAAATTACATTTTGCCCTTTCAAAAATCCTATTGAGGAATCTGACTATGTGATGATTATATCAATTATATAATCTTTTATATATATATATATATATAAAATGGATATTATATAAAATATAATTATATATAAAATTATATATATAATAATCTGAAAAATAAAGTGATTGAAACTTACAGTACTGTTATCTAGTCGCAATTTAGCTTTTCCTTTGCCTTTATTCTTTTTATTTTTATCTCCCTTTTCTGCTTTCATTTTTTCTATACTCATATTATCCACAGTTGCTTTCAATTTCCTCAAGTCAGAAATTGATACTAAAACAATAAAATTTAATTTTTCGTTAGATACAAATACATATTCATTAATAAGAACATTTTCATTTAAAATTCACTCACAGGAAACAGATAAATTTCTAATAAATTCTTCAATAAAATCAGAATAATGATCAGATTTAGAAAAACTTTGAATTTTTTTTTGAAGTGCTTGTTCAAAAGTTGTGAAATCTTCCTTTGATTTTGGATGCATTCTATCTATTGAATCTTCATCCCCATCAACACCCAACATTTCTTTGGCTACTTCCAAATCAGCTTCTTCTTGAAGTTTTTGTTGTAACAACTTCTTTTCTTCAGGTGTCATGTTTGAATTTTCCTCAGCTTCCAAAAATTTACGTCTCATTTTTTCATTTTCAATTTTTTGTTTTCGCTAAAAATAAAATTGAACAGCTATTTAATTTTTTGCTTATATTATACTTAATTTATTTTAAATATTGTTATATATAAATATAAAATAAATTAGTGAAATAGGAAAAACTGATAATACTGATTGATTTTTATTTATATAGGAACATAAATAATACACAAAAAAACTTAACTTTTAGGTAATATGGATAATAAACTATTTTACAACAGTAAATCAATCGATTTATTTATAGACATTTGGAATGTAAGTATTTACCTTCAAGTGGATTCATTAATCTTATTTTCAAGGAATTCATAAATAAAAATTGATTGTAACGGCTTAAGGAAACTTATGCATTTAAAAAATATATGATACTTAAACATTCAATAATTAAGTCTAATGCATTACACAAAAATGAAAAGAACATAATATTATATGCTATAATACATTTTTGTTGTAATAGTTATCCAAATTGATCTATATTAATAATAAATTATGAAAAACAATTAGTTAAGTAAATAATTATGGTATATAGAAGAACTACATTTTATAATTAAATTTAATATAATTTAATGATGTTCTAAGAATTTTGGTTACATATTTTGGTACATATTATAATTTAATTGTGTAATTATCTGAAGTTTCAAATAATATCAAAAATGCCCCGGTAATATAAAAGCATTTAATATACAGGAAGATTATTAATGATTGATCATTTATTAATATAATATGTGAAAGTTATTTTAGATAGTTTGATTAAAAATGTACCTACCTCTCTCTCAGCTATTTTTTGTTCCAATTTCGATTTGGTTTTTTTTTCTGGGACTTTTGTCTCAGGTTTTTTAATTTCTTCTTCTTCTGCATCCCAGCTATCCTGTAAGTGAAATAAATTATGAATTTAAAATTAACAAACAACTTATTGTTTACTAAAAGCTACTTGACGAATATTTATTAAACTTTCACATTTAACAATGTAAAGATTGTGGTTAGAATACAATAATAGGTGTACTTTCAAGGACCATTGGAATACCATGAAATTATGTTTTACTATGAAAATATCAGGAGCTTGATTCTACATAGTTCATGAACAGGGAGTGAGTTATGACAGATTATGAGAGATTGTGTCCTCAACAGTAAGTTAGAGCCAGTTAATCAAAATATACAATACCGAACCTTAATATTTTCTTCTTCATCTTCACCTTCCCATTTGTTAAGTTTGGCACCGCCAACGATGTCGACCACGGGAACGACGGGCGTCGGAGGTTCAAAATTATCAGCATCTGGAGAAAAAAAAGAAAGTTAATAAATGGATAAACAATATGATACAAGTGTCGTTAACACATTAATATAAGTAACGTCGAAATATCGTCGTCTAACTCACCCCACTCCATGATCACGTGTATCCAAGTGTTTTACGCAGCAGGCGTTGCAGTGATGCGTTTGTCAGAAAGGATTTATGTAGACTGCGACCGACGGAAAAATGGAACAATGCGATGATGCGTGCTCAGCCAATGTTCCGTAGCGCCAATTTTTTATGTTAAACATAACAAACGGGGAAGAATTTGGTAAAAGCGTATACGTAATACGTATCGTCGTAGAGAACACAATTTCAGCGACACAGGGTTCTGGGCAACATTTTATCGTTACCAACCCATGGAAAGAATCATAAACTGGACGGTCTTACAGTGTGACCCGGCATTGAAATCTCGGGCATGCATACTTCAACTCCAATGTCTACACTGTCGCTTTTTTCTCTTGAATTTATACCCTAATATTTTTTCCGAATATAATATTAATTTTGGTACCAAGCACGATTATAGATATATGTATATCTTTAATCGTGGTACCTAGTGGCGTATTAAAAGGGGAGTGTGTCATGAGAGTTAAAACACTTACCCAATTTTTTTTGTGTAAAGAAATGTCTTTTACTAAAGTTACAGATAATATGATATATTGTTGACAAAAGATATGGCCGGGAACCGAGAGTCTGGGGGAAGCCGCCATGCTAAATTGTCGCCAAATTTATACTAAAATTTTTAACTAAAAATAAACTTATGGCTTAATCTTTTGAATTTGAATACAGGCAATGCAGCAATGATCATATCAATTGATGATGGCAAAAATATAATCATACTAATCAGTAATTATAGACATATTAGACTCATACACAAGTCTATAGATATAATATAGTTTTCATTCATTATTTTCTTTTATAATTTTATATATAAAACGATTTTAAATAGGTCATTGGTGGAAGTCTGACAATTCGTGGCCCTTCGTGTAGTACTCCTACTACAACGTCTGCAACTGCAATGTATAGTGTCACCACGTTTTTACTGCTGTCGCGGAGGCGTAAAAATTGCATAGTATTTAAAACATTACGGTTATTAACTTGTCTATAACATGTAAAAAGAATATCTCTAAAACTTGTTTATTTATTACATCTGCGCAACACTTCAAATCATGGAAATGCGTCAAATACGGTGGCACATCTTTTAAAATAGTTCCACTTGACCTACTAAAATACTGCATGATTATTATAATTAATATTAAATTGTAATTCTCATACTATTTAATGTTGAAAAATAAGAAATTAACCATATAAATATAGAAGAATCAGTAGTTGTTTATATTGAACTTAAAAATATCCCCATATCGGCTTATTTTAATTATAAATAATTTTTTTTTCTTTTGAGCACTTCGTATCGCTGACAACCAAGATATAACGATTAAATAACTAATATCATAATCTTATTTTTGCAATTTTTACACTGTTTTTCTTAATTATTCGGAAAACTATTGAGAATTTCAAAAATGTACATTTATATTTCTTATTTAACAATAAAAAAAACCTTTATGACGTATAATTTATAATTCTATAAATGAATAATGATACAGTTATATTAGTTATACAATATAAATAATTTTTAATACATTAAATGGTACACACTTCACAAAAATACATAGTTGCAACAACTATTAGTTTGGACTTTTGTTAAATGTCGTATAGAGTATAGACTATAGTGTATCTGTGTATCAGTATCATTAACGTATGACGTATACCAAGACCAACTGTTTTCACAACATGGTTTATTAAATGTAATTTGATGTAATCCTTACATCGCCATAGGTACAATTTCAGTTTTTGTCTAGGAGGGGGCTGCACATATTTAAATGAAACAGACCCATGGGGTGCTCTGCTCTCCCCACCACCACCCTGTTCAAATACCATTAAAATATATAGCTTTGTGTAACATAATAGAACATATACTTTATTCATGTTTTTTTCCTTCTTACATTTAATATATTATAATATATGTTTTACTAAAGTGAAAAATATTTTTATTGAAATAAATAACAATATTTAGGTTCTAATACTATATATATTATGTATTATATTTGTAACCTTCTATTTAAAATTGCAAATTTGACATTCGACATTTGTTGTACTATAATTAAACCTACATTATAAACACGTGAATAAATCTTTATTTAAACTTTAAAAAATAATTTTTTCAAACAACGTTTACTGTAATATATAATACGTATATCAAATAAATAATGAAGGATTTATTTCAATTGAAATACAAATTTTTGGAAGGGCTAAACCCTTCCAAGTCTCCTCCCCTCAAATTGTACCTATGCACATGGCATATATGGTTTTCATGGGTGCAATCTACTATTCTGGTAGAAGCATTCTTATTCTACAAGGACAGTTCCCATATGTTTTTCAGTGTTTAACTATCATACCTTAAAATCACATTTTCAATTTAATAATAAAATAACAGACGCTGGCTGTATAGAAATCAAACTGATCAGTGATTGTAGTTTCGTTAGCGATATTCATCATCGGCATAGGTATACGGTAACCTATACGCACGGGCAACACGTATCGGTCAAATTGTCTGGATATCATTTTTGATGAACAGACGAGTATTTATATTGTTTCCGGTTAATATAATATTGTTTTCTATACATAACTTCCGCCTACGTGGACATTTAAATATATTACACTATAAATACAAATACTGTCGATCGATATTCGTTCTCCCGGACGATCCGTTCGCCATTCGAATTTCGCGCGATTCCAACGGCCGTCTCTTACAACGACGAGTGGCAGACATTGAACGGTGCGAAATGATCGTATCCGTAGTGCGTGTGATCATGACCGCGTGCACCATCTGGGCTCTGGCGAGCGCGGACGTCGTCAATTTGACGCCGAGCCTGTTGCGGTCCGCCTACCAGACGACCGCGGCCGAAGCCGTCAAATGCGTCCGGACGGCGGACGGTCGGCGAAATCACGGGGCGCGGGGCCCGAGGTCGTGTAATCTTTTGAGCAAGTGGACGCGGTCGCGACCATCAAGCAGCGACAGTTCACCGTCCAGCTATTCGTCGACCACGAGTTCTCGGACGCCCACGACGACTTGGTCGCGTCCAGTAACCGGTGACACGGTGGACGGGAGATACATGGCCGCGGTCCATCAGTTGTGCTCGGCTCTGGTGCACGCGGTCACGATGCCGCAGTGGCAAACGACCGCGTCGAGCTCGCAGCAATGGCAGATGTTGCCGAAGAACAAGCAGGCCGTATATAACCGCCATAACCCGCCGTTCGCTTACAAGGACCCGGTTGTGATGCAGGAGACCGGCCGCGTGGACTACCCGAACGGTTTTCCGTCACAGGACCGGTGCGCCAACGACGACGAACTGGACGCGACCAACGTCGGTAAGGTCGACGACGACGAGGCGGAGAAGCCGGCCACGGTGTGGAAAACCAACGTGGCGGCGGGTCAACGTATGGGTATGGCCAAGTCGCACAACAAAGTGCGCGCGCAAGACGATAACGGCGATGACGACGACGACGACGAAGATGACGACGACGACGACGACGACGAGAAAACCGCGGCCAACACGTCCGTATCGACGACCGCGTAGTAGTTTAAAACTATTAAGTGTGAAGCGTGTACACTAGCTCCTATATTCAGGGCCGCGGAGTGAAATCCAGAGCCCCGGAGACAAACTACTCTTTCCCGTCCCGGGGGTGGGGAGGGGGAAAGGAATTAGTTTGTTATCGCTGTACAAGTGATTTATACGAGATTTTTTAAAAAAAGAAAATTTTATTATTCTTCTATTAGTTTATTAATCTTTAAAATTTAAAATAAATATATATTATTTACATCTAAACATATTTTAATACCTCAAATTTACTATATTTAAAATCGTATTTTTAACATAACGTCTAATTGATAAAAAGATATTTTAAATCTATACATCAATTTACAAATTTGCAACTATTATATTTGTTCATATTTTTCTCCTTTATATTTTATATTTTAATAAATAATTTATCTAATATTTTTTACCTATCTATTCTAGTTCTAAATATAAATTGAATGAAACTAAAAATATAATTGTTATGTATTATTTAATATTAATAATGCGAGTACTTACTACAATTATTTTCAATATTATAATTATTATTAATATTATATAACCATGATAACCATCTATCCATTTCACATAACCATAGAACACAAAAATGAATTAAACAATAAATTATGCTTATACAATATCCATATTGTAGTTTTTGTCGGACTTCGAAATTTCATAGATATATGGCGTCTGGCTTTTGGCGCATTTACTTGACCCGGCAATTGGGTGATGAAATCTATTCGGATATTTAAAACACTCGGATGACCTGTCGGAACTGTAGGGGTGGATGAGGTGGACAAGCTGCACAGAACACTTCACGAAGCCCCAAACCTGAAGTACAGAAGATGAACGTATTCTTCATCTGTTCGTTGTCGGATTTGAAATAAGTTTCGATGAGTTGAAATGAGGGTACGACTGAGAAATAAAATAAATCAAATGAAAAACCACGTTAGGGGCCAAAAAGTGAGTTCGTAGTAGACAATAAATAGTATATCATCAATGTGCACGGTAAAGTTTCACTCATTATTAATAGTATTTATATAAGCCATAACATACAGAACATACACGACATACGATTATTTAAAAAAATATATATTGTGCTTGTATCTTATTTCAGCATTGATAGAAATATCGATTTGGGACCCAAAATTGTAAATTGTACTAAGCCCATGAATTGGTAAATCAGGGCCTGCAAGTGTGTAATAGCTCGTGGAGTTATGAGTGTTATAATGTTTTAATTTCGTTTCCTTAAACCGATTTAGGGTACTCGTACTACATTAAGTCTACCTATTACCTACATCTACTACAATACTATATTACTTGATTTACCAAAAATTAAAAATTGATCAGATCCTGGACCTTGGTTCACTGTCATCGATTAAAAATTTTTTACCTCGGGAAATGCCGGGTGATGAAGAATGGGTTTATTTATATATATATAGTAATAGAGATTATAAATATATATAATAACATGTTCTGATTCTGATAAAGACCTGACTGACTGATTCATCATCGCATAGCCGGAGGTTAAAGAGTGTAAGGGATAAAAATAATCGCCTAGCAGGAACCGCTGAAGCTTTTAGTATGAAATTTGGTCAGTAATTTCGTGTTATTGTATTGTAATTTGTAGTAATGCAGTTTTCTACATTGTAGAAAACTACATTACTACAGAGCTTGCGCTAAGGAAATATTAAAGCTACACATCCTGTTGAAGTGAAAATATTTGACTTACTGTACCTATATACCTTTTTTTGATTCCATGGTGGAATATTTTTAATTCCCTCTACTGGCTGAGCACTGAAGACTCGTTAACATGATTGAAAAAAAAAATATTTATATGTTATCACAATTCACATGATCACGTTAAACAATATTATATTATTATTAATTCGAGCACAATCATAATGCAACGGTCATGACCACGATTTAAGATCATACATAGTATGATACATAGACATAATATTCTATATTTTATTATGTCTATGTTTAAGATGCATATATCTTAAATCGTGTTCATGACCACGGTTTATCTTAAGAACCTTAGATTTAATCCACGATCTCCGGTAGAGAAGATATAAAGTATATAGAGAAGATTCTTTACATCGTGTTATAAACACACACACACACATATATATATATATGGGTAATCTATTATTATAAATATTCATAAAATTATTATTAGGTATTCAATAAATTCTAATCTGACATAATATATATACTTCTTTTTTTATTTCTATTATATTTATTGTAAAGTCGTAAAGTCGTAAGTCGTTGGTGCGCCGTGGTCGTGGTATAAGCAAAAATGAAAAGAATATTAATATTAATAAGTATAAAAGTATTGATTATAAATACTATTTATAATCAGTGGTATTGGTTATGTTATTACTTTGTCTCTGTGTTTATATTTATTTTATTTAGGTGTATTAATAATCAAATAATTAATTGTATTAGATATAAGGGGGGGTCACACTTCATACGAATTAATTTGTTGGAGGTCATCAAGGTATAGCACAGATTTCAATATTATAGAATCTTTAAAAAAAATATATATATATTTAGAATATTTTGAGTGATTAGATAATATGATCCGATATTTTGATCATTACTCACTTTTTATCACGCCACAACTTTGGCTATATAATTTATTCTTTTCTTTTGTTTGATGAAAACATTAACAGTTAAAACAGTTAAAACAAATGAAGTTATCTGATATCATTTTAATCTCATGGTTCTATTGTAATTTACGATTGTTGTACCAAGAGCACAATAATAGCTGAATTACCCAGATTCGCACAGAACAGTCTTGGCCGGGGCACAGTTTTTAATGGATTACTATCATATATAATGTATGATGCATTATTTAGAGCCTAGCCGTGATTGGTTAGGTGTAGTTTTCATGGATGATCCGACAGACAGTCCTGTCTGCGTTATGAATACTCAATTTGAACTGGAATAAATAATAAAATAAAATAATTTCAAAAACATAGTGTTTATTGTGTCTAATGCTTTTTGATACACAACAATGTTAAAAAAAGAACGGGTGGACCTCGCTTTGCTGTACAGTTGGGGGTGGAGTGTACCTCGTTTATGGGATAGGTCATTATTACAATGGATTTGTTAAATTTGAATGCAATGATAGATATCATTGTATACGAATAACGATTCTGAATGGAGTTAATATGTTTGTCTAAAATGTGTATATAATAATATAGTATTT
>JAIPRK010001352.1:60462-72805 GCA_025469195.1 Chaitophorus viminalis | reverse complement strand
CATTTTATACAAATTTGAGCTTTATGAGCTTATAAAAAAAATTTGAGTGAAATGATCACCGATATTTTCTAGTGAAGATAAGTTAAGCTTATTATAAACCTTGTATTAAATTTTCGAGAGTTTTCGGCCAGCCAATTAAATTTTATAAGTGTTTAAAAAAAACAAATTTACAAAAATCAAAAATTTAAATTGTCTATAAATAAGTCAAAATGTGTCAAAATACTTTGAAAACTTAACCACGTATAGAGAACACCAATATAAAGATTTGGTGAAAATTTCAAGTTGTTGCGGTTTTTCGTTTTTGAGTTAGAGCATTTTAAAAAAATGAAGTTTATTATGATTTTGCGTAAAATTTCCCGTTTTTTCGTAATTTTTTCATCGTTTTTTTCGATTTTTTAAAAAAGTATTGAAAAAGTTGGATTTTTGACTTGCACAAGTACCATCTACTTTTCATCACAAGTACATCTACCATCTACAACTTTTCTATCAGAAAAGTTGCTGTTTAAGAAAATCGAATTATTTTTACTACCAAAAATCGTGTCCTCAGACACAAAAAAAAAAAATAAAAAAAAAACACACGCCATTGTAAAACCAATAGATTCCATCACTCCGTTCAGAATCTAAAAGAGAGACATTGGGTAGTGCAGCAGCAAAAAAGTTATTTCATTTTAATGTGGAATATGCTGAATATCAGAAAAAATAATGAGATGAGACGTTGGAAAGATGGCGATGGTGGTGATGATGATGATGTGTGTGTGTGTACCAATGCTTAAGTATCGAAAGTACGGATAGTAAAAAATACAGTATGTATTAATTAGATAGCCATAGAATATACTAGGAATTGAAAATTTGAATTGAAAATTACAGACGGAAATATATTACCGACCGGGGGCGACGAAAAGTATCAGAAAACGATTTAGAGATTTCGGGGCCGAATGACTACATTGATGGAAAAAAAAAAAAATAATAGTATATAACTACACACTGCTACTCTCGTGTCTCGTCTCTCAGTCGAGACTTTCTATACTGTCTATAGTCTGAACTTTAGAAGTTCTGAAGTTTCTCTCTCTACTCTCTAAGATTAGCAATCTCCATAGAAAAGAATACTAAACGGCGATCTCGTCGTGGACCGTCGACCGTGGATCCGTCTCCGGAGTCCGGTCGGTTTTTGTCGACCTACAGCAGTGTAGCCACCACCGCCGCCACCTGAATAGTACCAATTACTACTGCGAGTGCGTAAAATCGTGATTAGATAATCGTAGGAAGTGTGCGTGCGCGTTTTTACATGACGTGATACGTGCTGTGGCAAGACGGTAGGTAGGTGCATTGAGCACCAGAAGACAACAAAAACAACAACAATAATAATAAATAATAAATAATAATAATAATAATAATAATAATAATAATATTGTATGGTCGTGCACCGGAGTCTGTTCGCGCAAGTACCCCGTGTACACACACTAGTCGCAGCCACTACACAGTCAGTACGTCAACGTTGCAGTCCGTCGGTGTAGCCGTATTGTCACTCGCTCAGATATCGTCCGTACGTCGTGCGTCTAATCCGCGAGTATCCGGATTCGATAACATTGCCGTTGACAATAATATCAGAGGAAATCCCGAACAGGGCCGATGACTACGACGTTGACGATGGTCGTGTCCAGCGGCAGTGCATTTCCTCGCTATTGATCTGTTGGCGTACATCCGATTCGAGTCGCTCTCGCGGTTTTCGTCGCTCATTGTCCGCGCTGCTGCCGCTGCTCAAACGCATCCCATGGTTCCGATGGATCTGTCGTCGTTGTTCCTCGGGCTACTGCTGACCGTTTTGTGCTTTGGCCAACAATCCACTGCATACATCGAAAGTGAGTCGTTTTTCCGCTTTCATCCATATGTCACCGTGTCCATAATACGCGACTTAGTATGCTCTCGTACAGACAGTTGCATACGACAGGTTCGGGGAAGTGACCAATCCTTTTTTAGCCTAACCCCGAACCTGATCATGAGATTGGGGGGGGAGGTGTCATTTGGTATATTGTGTGTGTTGTGCGTGGAAAAACCCCGACTGGACAACAGCTGGATGTTGTATAACTGATAAAACTACTTGTTTCTGACTAAAATTATATGGTGCAAACTATTTATCCTCTTCTGCTCTTATATATTGATTGTTTTATATTTTAGATATAAAAAAAAAAAAAAATAAGGAATCATTGTTTTTTGAAATCTGTAGGCTATAAGCTCTATCTAATCTTTATGTTGTATCATGTAAGCCATGATTTTCTGTCTCTGTCTATCGCACATAAAACAGGAATTTAGACATTTTCTATTTCCAACCAACCGATCAATCAATTAATGCGATAAGAATTTTGAAAACTGATTTAAATTCATCTTTAAGTCTACTTTAGATCAACTTTTCCACTTTTTTCCTTTGTCCCCCAAAATTTCACAAGATCGAATTGAACGAATTGGAAAACAAAAGTCAATTTTTGGGAATGTTAAGTGCAAAATTTAAAAAAGCGGGAAAGTTGATCTAAAGTAGACTTAACGACAAATTCAAATCAGTTTTCAAAATTCTTATTGTATTAATTAATTGATTGGTATGTTGGAAATAGAAAACGTCTAAATTCCTATATTGTGCGTGTGATAGACAGAGACAGATAATGGATTACAAAACCCCTTAAAACCTATTGAATTTTATTTTCTATTTATTCAAGAATCATATTTTTTTTTTCTTAGGGCAATGATTAAACTTGAACAAAACAATAATATTATAGTACCTACCTACTTATGTACCAATAAAACTATTTGTATAGATATAATTATATAAATTATACAATTGTTTTTGTATCCACTTGAGAATTAACAATATTTTGTTTCCCAAAATATGAGGTCTGAAATATATGCTGAATATACCTAATTATTTATATCCTATTCCATTACATGTAATCACTATAACTCCTGCAATAACATTCCCATGGATGATAGCTATGTTTCTTAACTGACCGGTTTATAAATTGCCTATTGTGGTACTGATTGATTCATTGGCATATTGTAGTAAGTGCAACCAACACGAGTTACATTTATTAGTCTTTTGTTCTGAAATAAATTTTTTTTACTACAATTATAAATTTTATGTAGGCAAGTATTTTAAAATTTTCAATTATTCTTGTAAGATACAAGTAAGATACTTATAAGATACTTAGTCTACATTTTGACAGACAATGCAAATTAAAAGTTCAATTAAGTTAATTTAGTTCCATAAATGATAAAGTGTACAATTTTAACTTCCTTGTAGGTATCAAAAAAATAAAATTTAACTTTAAGAAACAAGAACATTAGGTGTACTATTGACTGTTGTATATGTATTATCTAGGAAATTATTCATAAATTTGACAAAATATTAAATTTTGATATTGTAAAAATAATAACTCATAAATATTAATCTACTAAAAAATGAATAGGTACCTAACTTCAAATCATTGCTTATATCTTATAATCTTAACCTTAATGAATTCAATTTATAGAACCAAATTAAAAATGCTAAAATTAAATTGAACCAATTTTTAGAATGTAACAAGTTTGTCTACGTTATACCTTGGGTAACAAAGAAACAATTACATGCTTAGAATGCCAGAAAATATTACTTTTTTTGTGTTCACTCAAACTCTATTTTTATTACCATACAGTATATATACCTATGCTTCTTTTTTTTTAATCATTTTCATTAATTTATAAAACTATGAAATTAATCATAATATTGTGTAACACTATTGATGACTCAGTTCTCAGTTTTCTATTAGTTTTTAAAATAGTCAGGGAAATATTATTTTTGTCCTTGTTGATGTTAATGAATCATTGAATAGCATTTAAATGGTAGTAGGTACCGAAATGTTAATCACTCTAAATTATACGTTTGTAGATATTGATAATATATTCATGTATTATTCGATAAGCTGAAACATTTTATACTTATAAATTAAAGATCTAATTTTACTATCCACACCAGAAAAAAATGACACAAAATATAATTTAGCGTTGTTAAATTCTTGCAATGAACATAACAAGTTAAACAAATATTGAATATATTTCTAAGTGTTTTCTATTTATAGGAAATAATTAATAATAATATTTGTATAGCTCAATAAATGTTTACAAATTTTTCATTGTGTATCACATTTTCAAGATATTTTTATTGAAAAAATATTTATTTAATCAATTTATATGTTTTATTTAATATTTTCATGCTACCAACTGCTTTTAAAAATATTATATTTGATGTATTTTAAACAAAGTTTTTATCTTAGACTAATATTTAAATTTTTATACCATCACTCATTTTATATTCATTTATCTACTATGTATTACCATAATCATGTGTGTTCCTCGTTTATTGACCTTTTAGTCACCTGTCTCCCATTGCCTTCATGTAGTCTTATGGTGCTAGGTATGTGTATTTTATACTTCATCTATTATATAGGACAATAGACTTAATTATTTTCTTTCAAATGTTGATGTAGTTGTTTTTTCTTTTAGATATTTACCATTACCATGATGTTTTTTTTTAAATTGTTATTCTTTTTATTCTATTCATCTTTTTTTGTACATTACTTTTATAATAACCAGTTTTATGTTCTTAAAATAATAACAACTAATAGGGGTATTCACTTAACTAGTTTTTGTTGTACATTTATAAATTATATTTTATTTCTATATTGGTTTATTTTCTAGAATAAATTATAAAGTAGTAGTCTTAATTTTTATTTATGGTTTATAAATCAAAATTTCATCAGTTGACAGCTTTCAAAATGTATCAATTCCATTAACACTGTGGTATTAGATAAAATTACCTATATGTTACTTGTTGGGATGGTAAATAAAAAGGAGGGTCTAGAAATACATTTGATTTTTTCTTATCTTTTTAACAGTATAGATATACAGAAAATTAATATTTTGTAAAAACCATGGCTATAGATACTATAGTTAAATGACGATAATGAGGAAAATTGTGAATTAATAATAATGTTTTCATAAATTAAAATTTTATTCACTTACATTTAACAGGAAAAGTTACTAGCAATATTAAGATATATATTGTAATTAACAAATTAAGTTAAAATGATGAAAACAATTATTTATTTTTTCAATTAAAATTTATAGTTAATAGTATGACTTAATGGCAATTAAAGTACTTTTATAAAATAATGATTTTTAGTTTTGCTTATAATACTTAATTATGTATTATTTTTGTTTTCAGGAATTTTGGAAAATGACAGTGTTTGCTCGTTGCGATTAACGCCAGGCAATTTAAACCTAATTGGTTATGAAGGTCAATCGGCTATGGTGATCAGAGGCAGTCGATATTTTCAAAATTGGACTGGTAAACATGAATTTAACTGTCAATTCACTGTATCGTCCACACTTAACTGGGGTGTTTTTGCTGTTATACAACGCATGTCTTTTAGGCGTAATGCTCAAGGCCAATGTATTGATTTCGTTCAAGTATGTTTTTTCCTCGGTTTTTTCTTTGATGTTATTTGTATACTATTTTATAATACTTTTATGAATTACAGTTTCGCCAAAATGAAAAGCCTATAAGTTTGGGGGCCATCAATTTGAAAATCAAGTCATCAGAATCATGGAGTGCCAAAATGTGTGGTAAAGTCAATGGTTTAGAAATTGATGTTGATAACGAAATAAATCACAATAATGGTAAAGATGATGACACAGCAATAAATGCATTTATTGCTCATAAAGGCTTGGTTGAAGTTAAAATACATATAGCCAATAAATCCTTAGAACTCAATGAAGAATTAATTTTTGAAATTGTATTCACTGCGTTTCAAGGTATCACATGTTTAATTAAATAGATTACTTAATTTATTTCTGTAATTTTAATTCCTCTGTCATACACTTGTACAATTATTATTTTGTTGTAGATTGCAAGTTTGACAATGGTTTGTGGAAACATTGTGGTGGAAGAACGTGTATTTATAAAGAATTTTTCCAAGATGGGAAATACAACTGTCCATATAAAAACTGTAAAGATGAGGATGGTTGTCATCCAGTCGTTTCAGTACTTAATGGTAAATACTAAATATGTTTTAACTAATAATTGATTAAATAAAATTATTCATTTTTCTATTTAAAGGAAATGGCTATCATTTCAACACTACATTTGGTACTAAAATCATGGCTGGAACTGTAGCTGGCCTGTTAACTATGTTTATAGCATTTATTGCGCTCCTATGGCTATTAAGACACTGTGGTAGTGTGTTATGTTGTATTGGCCATCCCAACAGTCATCCACATTCTTCTGAAATGCAGCCAGTTCCAAACTTGGACACAATGGCCATCATGGCCACAGCTCCTCCAGACTCTAGTGGTACTGATGTGCGAGCAGCTGATAAAGATTTACCACCTTCATACGAGTCATTATTCCCTAGTAAATAGTAACCTTCAATATTATGTAATGCCATAATGGTATACACTTTCTATTATTGTTCAATTGTCTCATATAGATTTATAAGTTACATTTTTTACTTTTACTCAAGATTTATATTAGAACAAAAATTTATTTTTATGTTTGGAGAGAATTATTTAAGACATTTTTAAGCTAAGCATTCCGATTAACGTTTGATTGTACCAGTGATTTAACTTTTGTTAAAAAAAGAATTCTTAATTCAGTCTTTTCCCTATTTTATTATTTAACTGTATCAATAGACTTTAAAACTTAATTTATGCATAGGTTAAAACAAAAAGCTTTATTAAAAAGTTAAAATTGGAATTTATTCATAATTTTTGTACAATTGTATAGGTCGAGTTTAAAAAAATAATGTGTAAGTATCTACCTAGTTTTGATTTAGAGGACTTAATTAATTAAGAAATAACCGCCCTATATATTATTTTTGTAAAACATGGTTTTATAGACAAAGAAAAATAATTTATCGTCTTTTACGACTAGTATTTTTTGATTTACATTAATTGATAATATATTTTTTAAACAGCTATTTTAAATACGTATATATATATATATATATATATATATATTTATTTTAAAAAGTTTATATATTTAAATGTGCAATACGTATACTTCTCACTTAAGAACATTTTACATCATAAAATTACAAGACTGGAATTTTTTTTAAATTTTAGTATAATATTAAATTTTCTGTTTTGGAATCAATTTTATAGTCCATACAAATTAACTAAATTGATAAAAATATACTATAAAATGAAGTAATACTTAGTACCCCCATTCATAATTTTTCTTCACTGAATAATTATTTGAACTTATTAACTGAAAGACTTGATAGAAAATAGAAATCAATTTTTCTCTTGATATATATTTCTTTGATTATTCATTTTAAATATTGCTATATTTTGATATACCTTTGTATTAATTATTGCATTTCTACTTTCTATTAGCAAAGTGTTTAACACTTGTTCTTTTTTTAAGTCTATAATAAGTTTAGAAAATTTTTAAATATAACCTAAAAAACTTTATTGGACGTTTTTAAAGATATTAATATTGAAGTACAATATTTTTAGTATTTTTTTTTAGAATATGTATACTATTATGATTATTATTTATTATTTTTTTTTTTTGACTTAAACAGTATTTTTAAATAACAATTTATGTATTCATTATTTTTTACACACGCGCATGGTGTGTTGTGTAAAAAAAAACCATTTTTCTCTTATTCTTATCAATAACTTTTAGATTTATAGATTTAGTATTAACACCATAATGTTCAACTTTAAAAATATTGTAAATTTCCAGTGATTCCATTTTTGTATTAGGTCTTTAAAAAAAACTGTTTAATTATATAGTTTTTACTCTATTAAAGTGATATAAATCTATTTACCTTGTAATAATGTTATTTAAAAATGAAATTTTTCAAAACCCATTATTTCATTAATAAAAACAAATTTGTATAACTTATGCGCAACTGCAATTGTTATGTTAAACACTTATAGTAAAATTATATATTTTGGATAGTGAAAAGACAATATATTTATTATTATTATTATTAATACAACTCTAATTTAAAATATCTTTATTATATTTAAGAACCTAAATTACATCAAATGATCTTTTGATCAAAACTCAATATCATTTTGATTACAACAGAACAAACATTTTTACTCGCATGATTATTTGATTTATTACAATTAATTTGTACAGCTTATAATGTTGTTGTTAAAAATGCTATTTTTGTATTTCTCATGTTACATTTTAGCACCAAAGATATAAAACTATATTATTGTTCATGACCATTAAGATACTTTGGCATGCTTACAATACATAAATTTAGATGTGTATTTTTTGATAAAAACATGTGTATGCAAATAAAATACTCATTTATGTACGAGTTATTAGTAATAGTAATATATTATTATTATTATTATTATTATTGCATACTGTAAATTGTGATATTATGATAAAAAAAAATAAAAAAATATAATACAAAACATCAACATTGACAGACTACTTTTATTTTCCCTGTCTTGTAATTTATTTAACATAATTGAATAAATATATTTTATTTTACCACAACTCGAAATAAATATGTTAATTCTATATATTTAGCAAGGCATGCCACGTATGGTAAAGTGCAATGGAAGTGAATAAAATTAAGTTAAATTAACAAGATAATCTGCTCTTTGTAAATTCAAAGCTTTGTCAATACCGCTGTACCCTACATACTGTGCAGTAATCAGGAATACAACTGTTGAAATAGTGCTCACAATGCAGATAACAGTTTTCACAAAGGTAACAGACTATTTCATAATAATTGGTTATGGTTAAGTTTATTACCAAATAAATTATTAATGATAAAATTGTACGCGTAGAGTACAAATATAATTGATTTGAGGAAATAACTAGTGATAATGTACTCTCGACATATTTTTATAAAACGTAACTTATAATGTTACACATTCAATTTTTGTCTGATAATGGACATCACAAGAGTGTCGCTATCGATTATCTTAGCCGTAGAATTATCCCACATTGGCTTCCATCGATGACGGTCTTGGTCACAAGTTACGATTAGTTCTTTTTGGACACGTTTTATTGGCCAATTTATGATAAAATTGCCACCAGCACAAGTTATAATAACTGAAACAAAAATTATTTGTTATTCGTCCTTTTAATATTAGTGAATTTGGATTTTAAATACCATATCACTTTTAATCGTTAACACTAAAATGTATGATGTGTTAATGTGCAAGACTATAACAATACCTTTCATGTCTTTTAGACCTGGTTTTACTGATGGGGTGACTAATACTGTGTATCCTTCTAAGAGTCTGCTGGTCTTAGCCCTAGCCAGTGATTCCTTCAATTGAAACTTGTATTTTCTTTCCGCATCCCTATCAGTGATTAAAAATTCATTCACGTCTATAAAATAATCAACATTTAAAAATCAATATGATCAATGTTGTGCAAAAAAGGATAAGAATTAGAACCTTGAAACTTCTTAACAGCATATGAATGTTTAATCCAGTTGGCATTAACAATTGGACATCCTTTGGCTATTGCTGATAATACTTTCATTGTACAACGTATTTTGTCCGTTACCAACACAGTACATTGCGTAATTTCATCCGTAACAGACCCTCCTAATAATATAATAAAAAGTTTAATTCATGTATGAAAAAATAAAATGAAATAATAATTTTTTTTTTTTAATGTATACCTGTTGAGTCAATAAACTGTTTCAATTCTTGAAGGCGACGATTTTTTAAATAGCTAAAAGTAACAACAATCTCAGTACTTGGAGCCTAAAAAAATAAAACCATACAGATAAATCAACTTGCTAGATGTATAAATGGTTAAAAGTTAAGTAAGTCTTATTAAACTATATTGTTTAGTAGACCTGTACAGTGTACATCTTAAAGGTGTAAAAAATTAGGTTCATCAATTTAATACTGATTAAATCATTATGATAATTTTTTTTCCTACAATGGGTTGCATCTAAACATATATAATTTATTTATTATTATCGTGTGTAAAATATTAATTGGTGGGATTCAATAAATTTATAAATCTAGAATTCTCTTCAATGTGAGTAAGACGTACTATAAACAGTTTAAACAAAAGACAAATAAGATCATAAAAGATAATTGATGTTACCGAAGGTAAATAATAATTAGTGTGAACTTAATCAATTCATATGTTGGTTATTCTTATTCATTGTGCAGAATTGTTCATTCAATATAGGTATACCTATTATTATGTTTCAGTTAATTTATTGAAATCAATTAAACACAAGTAGGTAAAAAATTGATCATAAAAAAACATTTAAAATAAAAGTGCTCAAAAACAATTGGTGAATAATACTACACACTAATAAAAAAATTATAAATCATACAAATATTACTCACCAATGCATTTAGTTTGTCTTCCTTATTTTCATAGCACAATCTTTTGTTTTTGTCTTCAACACTACCTTGTTTTCGTTTTTTATTATTTTCAGTGGTGTTTTCTTTTTTAGCAATCGCTCTTGTTTGGTACTGATCTCGAATCTCAACAGCTTTTGAATTTTTAACATTTTCTTGTTTACCACTTTTTTCTCTGTTTGCACTAGTTGATTTTTTCTTGTTCCAAAATGATTTCCATTTACTGGCAGCAGTATTTGAACACGATGGTTCGCAGTTTAATGAAATATGATCAGTCTTAAGAGCTGTTGGAGTAGAGTGCTGTTGAAACGAGTTTTCATCATAGTTAGGTATATTTAAAGGACTAAATGTACTTTCATTAATTTGTTTTGATGAGGTTTTATTACCATGGGAATTTAATTCTGAACATTCTGTAGAATCATTAGAGAAAAGTTCTTGCTTAATGGATGATAGCATGCTTTGCTCATTTTTAATAAAAGATTTTGAAGAAACCGATGAATTCATTTTTTTTTTTGGCGAAACATTATCACATGAAATATTTATATTATTCGAAGAATCATTACACAAGCTAGCAGAAATGGACTTTTGTAAATCCTTTCTTACACGAATTATTGGTTTTCTTTTAGTTTTCAAAATTTTAGATGAATTTTTATTTTCATTATTGGTAACTGACTGGTGGGTATATGATTTATTATTTGAATTGCTCTCTAAACGTATCGATTTTCGAATTAAACATTTTTCTGTATCTTTAGGTACAACTGGTATCTTTTTATTAATTGATTTACTTATATCTGAAAAAAAAAATATGAAAGCATAACAAGTTAGGTTACCAAGAAATTAAATAAAAATTTTAAATGATTGAACTTACCATAGTTGATATCAAAACTGGAATCTTTATCCTCATTCTCATTAATGTTTAATGAATTGGATTGCATTTTATTTGGTATTTTGTCAACAATATTTTCTTTATTCCTTTTTTTACTGCTACCAGGTGAATTATTGTTTGCAAGTGACATCCTCGTGATTTCTTGTACTAGTAAGCCCTGTGTCTTAACTTTATTTATATTTGAAGGACTTGATCCATGATTTTTTATACCTGTTGATGGTTTTAACTTGACAGCAGGGGACAGTTTTTGAGTAGGGCAATTAAAAAAATCTTCATTATCTATGTCAAGGGTCTCTGTTAAATCTCTATACACACCACTACTAGAATTTATAACGCTACTTGAATCTATTTTGTTAGGAAGAACAAATTCTTGATGACTTTGTGTTTCTACCTCATTTATTGCAGAAGATAATTTTGCAGTTGTATTATTCTTTTTTGAAATAGACATGTAATTACTGTTACAAGTTTTAGAATAATTTAAATCTGCTTTACTGGATTTAGCAATATTTGAAAGGTTTTGTGTTTTTTCTTCATTTATCATAGAATATACTTTTGTAGTTAGATTTATCTTTTTAGAAATTGGCAATTTTTGAGTAGGAAAATTAAAGAAATCATCATCCATATTAGGCATTTGAGTAAGATCTTCATGCAGACTACTGTTACAAGTGTTAGAATTACTTGAAGTTGATTTACTGAGTTGTACAATATCAGTTGGTTTTTGTGTTTCTTCTTCGTGTATTGAAAAAATTAATTGAGTAGTAGATTTTTGCTTATTTGAAACTGACACTTTTTGACTAGGATAATTAAAAAAATCATCATCTTTATCAAGCTTTAAAGGAAGATCTTCTTGAAGACAACTGTTACAATTCTCAGAATTACTTATACCGGATTTACTGCATTGTGCAATATTTGATGATTTTTGTGTTTCTTCTTCATATATTGCAGAAGATAACTTTGAAACAGAATTCAACTTTTTATTAACTGTCACTTTTTGTGTAGGGCAGTTAAAAAAATCTTCATTATTTACATCAGGGGTCTCTGTTAAATCCTTATACACAC
>JAIPRK010001352.1:21701-60362 GCA_025469195.1 Chaitophorus viminalis | reverse complement strand
CACTGCTTGAATTTTTAATGCTACTCGAATCACATTCCCTAGGATGTAAGTATTCTGGTGGTTTTTGTGTTTCTTCTTCATGTATTGCAGAAGATAACTTTGAAACAGAATTCAACTTTTTATTAACCATCACTTTTTGTGTAGGGCAGTTAAAAAAATCTTCATTAATTACATCAGGGGTCTCTGTTAAATCTCTACACACACCACTGCTTGAATTTTTAATACTACTTAAATCAAATTTGTTTGGCTGTAAGAATTCTGGTGGTGTTTGTGTCTCTTTTTCATGTATTCTAGAAGGTAATTTTGAAACAGAATTCAACTTTTTATTAACTGTCACTTTTTGTGTAGGGCAGTTAAAAAAATCTTCATTATTTACATCAGGGGTCTCTGTTAAATCCTTATACACACCACTGCTTGAATTTTTAATGCTACTCGAATCACATTCCCTAGGATGTAAGTATTCTGGTGGTTTTTGTGTTTCTTCTTCATGTATTGCAGAAGATAACTTTGAAACAGAATTCAACTTTTTATTAACTGTCACTTTTTGTGTAAGGCAGTTAAAAAAATCTTCATTAATTACATCAGGGGTCTCTGTTAAATCTCTATACACACCACTGCTTGAATTTTTAATACTACTTGAATCAAACTTGTTTGGCTGTAAGAATTCTGGTGGTGTTTGTGTCTCTTCTTCATGTATTCTAGAAGGTAATTTTGAAACAGAACTCAAATTTTTATTAACTGTCATTTTTTGTGTAGGGCAGTTAAAAAAATCTTCATTATTTATATTAGGAGTCTCTGTTAAATTTCTATACACACCACTGCTTGAATTTTTAATGCTACTTGAATCACATTCCCTAGGATGTAAGTATTCTGGTGGGTTTTGTGTTTCTTCTTCATGCATAGCAGTTTTTTTTATTAAAACAGACACTTTTTGAGTAGGACAATTAAAAAAATCAATATCCATATCAAGCTTTAAAGGGAGATCTTCATGAAAACTACTGTTACAACTCTTAGAATTACTTAGATCGAAATTATTGGATTGTGCAATATTCGATGATTTTTGTATTTCTTCTTTGTGTATCGAGTAGGTTAATTTTACAGTTGAATTTTTCTTTTTAGAAACTGACACTTTTTGAGTAGGACAGTTAAAGAAATCATCATCCATATCTGGTATTTGAGTAAGATCTTCATGAAGACTATTAGTACAATTCTTAGAAAGACTTGAAGCTTTGCTTGATTGAGCAATATCAGAAGGATTTTGTGTTTCTTCTTCATGAACATCATCCATTTCAAAAGCTTGTTTATTTGGCCGATTGATTAAAGAATTTGGAGATATTGATATTTGTGTTGATATATTATTTTGACTTGTAATAGTCCTGTTAGGTGGTGTTTGTTGTGTAGAATATTTTTCAACATTATTAACAATTTCCATACATTGAGTTTCATTTAGGTCATTGATATTATCTGCAGTTTTATTAACTAAAGATGCATTATAGCAACTAGTTGGAGGTGCTGATAGTTCATAACTTTCTAAAGGGCCGAAATCCATTATTGGACTAGGTGTATCATCTCGTACATCTTTTGAGTTAATTTGATTTGATGTTTGAAAAATATTTGATGATGTAGGAGTTATATTTGAATATTCATTTTTTAGATCCATTACAGGACTTAGAGTATCTTCTCGCACTATTTCAGATATTAGCTGACTTTCAATTTGGCTCACAGCATCTAATAAAAATGCATCACTAGGACTTGAGTGGTTGGACTCCATGTTTGCATCATCATGTTTATTATTAGTAAACTTAGATTCATAAATTGTTTTAGGCACAATTATTTCAGTTTTAGTTGTATTCTCAATAACATTATCAGTCGTTTCTTTGGAGCAAAGCGTATTGGAAGTATTCACCTAATAATAATAAATATATGACACATTTTATAAATTCTATTAATGAAATAATATATTATGTAACTTACAGTACAAGATAACTGTGGTATAGAAAAATCTTGAGTTTCCGTTACATTTTTTGTAGAAGTTTCATTAGCAGCTATAAAATTTAATATTGTAAAAAATATCTAAATAAAAATCATACATTAATAAGTTTAAAGGATTACCATTGGTTTTTACTTCATTGGTAACATTAGTAGGTTCTTCATCTACATAATAATTAGCTTGGACTTCTCCAAACATCAAATAAGTATTTTCTTCAAGAAAATAAGCCACATTTTTTTTCAAGATTTTCTAGATAAAAACAAAATAAAGAAAAATCTGAATAAATCATACGCAATAAAATGCATTAATAAGTTTGTTACCTTATTAAGTTTAGTTTTATTCAGACTTCCTTTATCTAACAGTACAACACCATCAGAATCACATTGAATAACAGCATGGTTCATTGATACAGACTAATAGTATAATAATTAAAAACATTAATGTTCAATTCAATCTAAATTACATTAAAACCATTCTTACCGGATGTTCAATGTATATATGGTTTAATGGATGTCTTCCAATTGTATTATCACCTTCATTAAGTACATAACATTTATTGTCATCCACATTATTGAGAATAATGCATCCAAACTATTATAAAATATTTATAAATTAATATTTTATTATATATCATTGTACTTGGGTATTCAATTGTTATTTAAACACAGACATGGTAAAAAAAAAACAATGTAATATATGTTAAATTACTGACATTTTTATTTGAACTTAATTTATTGATTCCATTCCAAGTGTTGAACTTAAAAATTATACCTACTACTTACAATGTTATTTACTAGGTATTAAATTTGATTTAATTTTTATAAAGTTAACTTATTAATTTTATTTTATTTATAATTTTAAAGACAGTAAAAATTGATAAAGTGGTACTATACAAAGATCTCAAGCTGGGTTTTTGAAAATTGCATGCAATGAGTTTCATTAAAGAATTATTATTTCAATAATTCATACGCCATTCTCGTCTCTGATTTCAGGACTACATACTATATTCGTTTTGTTGTTTTCGCTGCCTAATTGATCGTCGGCACAGTCGTACATGGCCTGTGTACACAACCAAGATGAATCCTCGTCCATTTTAGGTGGCTGATCGTCCATCAAGTGTTTAAAACAAGTCGAAAAAGTTCGGCAGAAAATTACATTTTCTCACTGACCGTGAAGTTGATAAAATACACGACCGAGGGACGATAAGTTGCATTTCGAGACGTTGGCACGTTGCCAAGTTTTTAAACAAGAAAAAGACAACAATTCAATACTTAATTACTATTATAGTATTTCAGAAAAATCACTAAAAATCACGGTTATCTAATCTATGGCTGTGGCGCCGTGATGAAAATTCGAAAAACAAAACAATAAAACATTTTTCTCCTGTTAACGGACGTGATAACGATTGGTCATTTGATAACTGGAATGTTCACTACACAGTGTTGCCCCAACGAGATAGGGAATAAAATTTGTGTATTGGACAAATTTTATTTTTTCATTTTGCCTTCGATTTAAAACTATATAATATTATAATATTATAATCTATATAGGATATCGAATCAGTGAGATAATGCTGAAATACGTGAGTTTATTTAAGTGTTGCTGGTTCTTAATCTAAATTCTAATTAGTTTTGAAATTAAAGACTTGAACTCAAGTCTACAAAATACTAATGAATTTATGAATATAGATTCAGTGATCGAAATTAATAATAGGTATATTTAGGATTTTCAAAATAAAATAATGTTAGCTACTGATTGTTATTGGATTATTGTTCAATAAAAAATTAGTATTTGTATACAAACAGGGGTGGATTGTAACGCCGGGAATTCGGGAGTATTCCCGGTGGGCTGTTTCTTTAAATACCTAATTATTTTAAAATAGTATTTTACGGCAAAATAATAGAATAATAGAAAAGGATGGGCCTCGCTCTGCTGAACAGTTGGGGGTGGAGTATACGTCGTTTATAGAATAGGTCATTATTACAATGGATTTGTTAAATTTGAATGCAATGATAGGTATCTTTGTATACGAATAACGATTCTGAAAGGAGATGATATGTTGGTCTAAAATAGGTATATAATTACATAGTATTTTATATTTAAATTGAACTGCAGTAGTATGCAATTTCGTAAAAATTTAAATTTCAAACGGTCATAAAATTTTTTCCTTTAAGTCCGGTAGAAATTGTTATAAAGATTTTTGAAGAGTAGCTTGTGGATCACCTAGTGTTAATATTTTGAACTTTAAGTATAAACAGAATAAATTTTATGAATTTTTATCTACAAAATAACTTGCATGATTTTGACACATTTTATACAAATTTGAACTTTATAGGCTTAAAAAAAAAACGATCTTCAATATTTTTTAGTTACGATAAGTATAACTTATAATTAACATTGTATTAAATTTTCAAGAGTTTTCGGTCTGCCAAATAAATTTTATAGATATTTCAAAGAAAAAAAAACTTACAAAAATCGAAAATTTAAATTGTCTATAAATAAGTCAAAATACTTTGAAAACTTAACCATGTATAGAAAATGCCAATATAAAGATTTGGTGAAAATTTCAAGTGTTTGCGATTTTTCGTTTTTGAGTTAGAGCATTTTAAAAAAATGTATTTTGTCAAAACGTGAATTTGCGTAAAATTTCCCGTTTTTTCGTAATTTTTTTATCGTTTTTTTCGACGCTTTTAAATAGTTCCAAAAAAGTTAGATTTTTGACTTGCCCAAGTACCATCTACATTCACTTTCCTTTCAGAAAAGTTGCTGTTTAAGAAAATCGAAGAGTTCCAGCTCCCACCGTCCTGGGTGTTCCGAGCTCCCGTCCTGTTCACGGGCCGGTGATGGCGCACCCGTCGTCCTTGCGGTCGCGTTCGGCATTATGGCGGATGATTGAGCCGGGCTTCGGCCTCTCGTCCCCTTTCATCGGCCTCTTTTTCGGACAGGATCGATTCTACCATCTGGCTTGGCTGGAGGCTTGTATTATTCTCTTTTGCGCGTTGGGATTATCATCCCGGCTTGTGAGATTCTCCGGTCCGCACATTAGGTCCGCACGCGATGTCGCTGGTTCTCGGATTTCTGCCACCGATGGACTCCGTGAACTTTTGTCGGTATGAGCCCCAGTGCGGACATAGGAAGAGCGTGTGCTCAACCGTGTCTTGCGGGTGCCCACAGTGGAGGCAACCTGCGTCGAGGGCTCGGCCCACCCTGTATAGGTAGTGCCTGAAGCAGCCGTATCCCGACAGGTCCTGCGTCATGTGGAATGACAGGTCCTTGTGAGGTCAGTTAGTCCATCTCCGGATAATTGGTAGGATAGACCTGGTCCATATTGACGTAGTACACCTGATGGTTTTGCCATCCGTTGACGGTGATGTCACGTTCGGTTCTACGGATGGCCGCTGGTGAGTCCGTGTTGTCCTCTTCCTTGGTTCTGTTTCTGATCCTAATTTTGTCTATGTCCATAAGGTCACCGGATGATGTGTCAGAGAGAAGAAGAGCTACATCCACCGAGAAGGATTAGTACGCTCTAATTACCCTTAGTGCCGCGGTTCTTTGAACCTTATTGATGTTTTTGCCGTTGACCTGGTACTTAACTGCGCTGTCGGCCCAGGTAGGGACGGCGTAGAAGAGTCTGCTGTTGGTGACGGGCGTGAGAAGGGCTCTCTTCTTTTGAGTGGGCCCTCCCATGTTAGGCATGAGTCGCCCTGTGGCAGTGACTGCTGCCTTGGCGCTTGATGCCGCCTTCTTGGGGTGAGCGGTGAAGTGCCGCGGAGGATCAAGTTGAAGTCCAAAGTACCTCACACTTCTGGTGATGTTGATGCAACATCCGCCCACAGTGAGCGCCGGGTTAGCGTACACTCGTTTGCGGGTGAGCATAATCGCCTCAGTTTAGTGGTGGGCCAGCTGAAGGCCGTTGTCCCTCATACATGCGTCCACCCGGTCGGCCTACAGCTACCTATGGTTAAATAAATGCAATCATTGTTATTATAAAAAAAAAAAAAAAAAAAAATACATAAAAAAAAACCGTCGGTAACCGTTCGCGGAGTCGCACATGAAGTTTCTGTGATGTATGATACATAATCACTGATTAATCAGCATTCAGCACATACCAAAAGTGTTTGTTTTCATTAGTATAATGATCACTGAACAATGTACCACGAACCGTCGATAACCGTTCGCGAAGCCGCACGTGAAGTGTAATACATAATTAGCACATACCAAAGTGATTTTTGACACATGAATTAAAAGAAAAAAATATTTAAATATTTATTATAAACATATATAGAGTGGTAATTTTGTGTTTTTAAGTTTTTTTTTCTTTAGAAATTTACATTTTTAATACCTAATCAGAAAATGTTAATTATAAGATTTTTAATTGTTATTTTATTTAATAATTTTAATGGAGGATATTTTCGAAATTCCCATGTCATACAAATTAAAAGTAACATTCTTAACTTTTTTTTTTTTTTTTTGTGAACAAATAATGTTTTGTTTAGTGAAATTATCATTGAAAAACTTCATTGTTGATTTTCAAAAGTATTGTAACAAAAAAATCACCATTTACTATTAATTAACATTATAATTATTCTCGAGAAACAAGTTGGCCGAACATTTTGTTTCAGAAATAATACGAGTATTAAATTATAGTGTCCAGTGAGAAGTATTTTTCTTACCTGCATGTAATTTTGCAAATAATTGTTGAGGAATTCTGTGTTTACTAGACATTAGAATTGTTATCAATTTATCATTAACACCGAGGATTTCACATTATTTTAAGGTAATTAGTGTACAAAATATAGTTCTGTAGTTTGTAAAAATTTTTTTCACTTTTCATAAAAATGCTCTTTACTATATATTGTATTGTATAATATAGTTTTAGCTTAATATCACAATATAATATAAGTATTATAAAAAATTGTTATATTTATATTATTTATAACTTATAAGGCATATAGCTATTTCTATATAAAATGTTTGTAAAAATAAAAATTAAATTTTTTAATTTATAATTTGAATAGGTTTTCTTTTTTATCTGGAAACATTTATATTACCCCTACCTAATTAATTTCGAGTCATAAAAGATAATTATTTTTTATCAGTGAGTTATGCAGTGGTATATAGGGTATTTTTTACTGCACCAATTTACCTAAACCAATATAAACATAACATTTTTGTAAATAATTATTAATATTAATTCGATGTTCAAAAACCGATCTGATGTATAGAAATACTAGGAAAGTATTCAGCTTCTGAATTTTAAGAATATAACTTTATAAGGTATCATTTATACTTAGTATATTATTCTAAAATCACTGATTAAACGGATCTATGTAGGCATGAAAATATACTTGAAGGATAAGCGATAACCACTAGACGTTGACTAATATACTACTAGAACACGTTTGAAAATAAATAATGTTTAGGAAATTTCACGAATATCCCGAGATTATATCGTGAGACGCTATAAATTATGTACCTACACGCCGAGGTGGAGAGAAATTTATTATTAATAAACGTGTACATCGCCGCAGTGCCAGAAATTCGGCAGTTTAGTCGCGAGAAATGTAAAACATTATGCACAAATGCACGATTGTTTTGTAGTTTGTTTTTCGCTACACCTCGTAATACGAACGTGTTCATATTTAAAATATTAGAGATTTTTCTTTTTTTTTCTCGAATAAACGATTAATGTATGTAACGATAGCGATATGAATTCAGATGTATTTGCGGGTTGCAGTAGAAGCATAGGCCTTATACTAAGTATACTTAGTATAAGGTCTATGACTAGAACAGAACATAATCAAAATAATATCAACAATATCAATTTTATTATCATAATACATAAATATTATTTTTTTTTTGTTTGAAACGGAGTATCGTTCAATTCGGTATTTCAAACTTTCCAGAAACAACGGACGATCTTTTCAGACTTTGGTTGTATTTCCAATTCCGAGCAATACTTGAACGTCTACTCTTTTTTAAAAAAATATTTTGAATATTTTTACTAGCATTCTGAACACTTGGCAACTCAGTTCCGAATAGTACGATGGTACATATATCTTTTTAACGTTCAATCATCATTTTTTAATAGTTTCACTATATTTCCGTCATATAAATTGCATTTGTAATGTATACAATAATAGATACATAATGTTTTATATAGTTAAACATATAATTACTATATTATATTGTTCTGTTTTTTACAATTTTTTTTAAAATGTGTTTTTTCTTTGTACTATGAAATATCCCATTTCTTAACCAGAAGTCCAACTAAAAAATTCATGCTATAGTTGAAACACCGACAAGAAGGAAAGTGTTTGTATAGTTTAACACAACTGCCTAGCAGCACTAATGTTAGACGGATCTTTAGTATAATATTATTGGTAGTACCATTTTAATAAAATAAAGAGACGATTGATTGATATGTACTTTGAAAAAATAAACGTAATCACACGTAAACATGTGATAAGCAATAAACATATTCATTATAAATAAAAATTAAATTAAATTATTATAAATTACATCCAACCATAAATTATGAAGCTTAGAATACAAATTTATTTTTCTATTAGACTTATATTAAATTAATATTATTCATATTTTGTAAAAGATAATAATATCAGATAATTATTGTTATGTTGTAAATCATGAATTATCACAGTTATATAATTATAATATAATATATAAATACAATACTAAAAACGTATGGGCCTCGCTTTGCTGTAAGTTGGGGGGTGGAGTACACTTCGTTTATAGGATAGGTCATTATTACAATGGATTTGTTAAATTTGAATGCAATGATAGGTATCTTTGTATATGAATAACGATTCTGAATGGAGATGATATGTTGGTCTAAAATAGGTATATAATTACATAGTATTTTATATTTAAATTCAACTGCAATAGTATATAATTTCGTAAATATTTAAATTTCAAACGGTCATAAAATGTTTTCCTTTAAGTCCGGTAGAAATTGTGTTATAGATTTTTGAAGAGTAGCTTGTGGATCACCTAGTGTTAAAATTTTGAACTTTAAGTATAAACAGAATAAATTTTATGAATTTTTATCTACAAAATAACTTGCAAATTATCGTGATTTTGACACATTTTATACAAATTTGAGCTTTATGGGCTTATAAAAAAAATTTGAAATAGAAGATCTCCGATATTTTTTAGTTACGATTAGTTCAACTTAATTTATACCTTTTATTAAATTTTCAAGAGTTTTCGGTCTGCCAACTAAATTTTATAGATGTTTAAAAAAAAAAGTTACAAAAATCGAAAATTTAAATTTTCTATAAATAAGTCAAAATATGTCAAAATACTTTGAAAACTTAACCATGTATAGAGAATGTCAATATAAAAATTTGGTGAAAATTTCAAGTTGTTGCGGTTTTTCGTTTTTGAGTTAAATTATTTTAAAAAATGTATTTTGTAAAAACGTGTTTTTGCGTAAAATTTCCCGTTTTTTCTATAGTTTTTTTTATCGTTTTTTTCGATTTTTTCAAAAAGTATTAAAAAAGTTAGATTTTTGACTTGCCCAAGTACCATCTACTAAATTCACTTTCCTTTCAGAAAAGTTACTGTTTATGCAAATCGAAGCATTTTTATTGCAAACAAAGTTGTCGTCAGACACAAAAAAAAAAAAAAAATAAAAAAACACACATCATTGTAAAATCAATAGATTCCATCACTCCGTTCAGAATCTAATACTATAATATATGAGTATATTATTTACTATTTAGACTGGCTATACAATGTTAAACTTTCCCTGTGACTTGTATATTTTTTTAAATATTTGACACTAAAAGTATTTTAAAAGAATTCGGAATACTTTTATAGTATTGAAAATAATGTATTTAGAATAAATTTTTTATAATGTACTTGAAATATTCGGGATATTATTATCCTTAAGTATTCGAGTATTTATTCCAAATACTTTTAAAAAGGGTTTTATCCAAGCTCTTTTTTACAGTGGCTGATTTAAGTGTGGGGATCAGAGTCTCAGGTTACAGATTAATAAGCAAATTAAAAGTAATTTACAGTTGTGATTTACAACTTATGAGTTATGAGTAACTTTATATAGTATAAATAATATTTTATTAAGTATAAAAACAGGATTTTAAAAAAACATTCGGAAAGGTAATATTGCGATTATAAAATAGCATTTATATAATCATATAAATTGAAATAATGAAATGGAAATTGATATAAAACCAATTATCAATTATAATGAATAACGAAAAGGTACTAGCAGGAAATACGATGGTTAACGTTTTAAAATTCTGTTGTTGCGGTCACAATTTTATCAACATTTTTGTCCAATTCAATATTTTTGATGTATTCTTTAACCAATCGTCTATGTCAACACCGCGTCCGGGACACGATAAGGAGACGCGGAAGTATCGTATATTAATATCGCTTTGTGATTTGCGTACTATTAGTATGTGTGAATTGTTCTATGTTATAAGGACATTGACGACATCACGTATTGTGCGTAATTATATGGAAGATAACGTATATAGGTAATGTAATAATATCAATAAGCATAATTTTGATTCACAACAGTTTTTTTGTTAAAATTCATGAGACTAAAAATTTTAATACTTAAAAATTTAATACAAGATTTTTAACGATATTTGCTTTTTAACCAACATAATTTTAATTTTTTTATATTTTATGTCATTTATGTACATATTTAAATGTTTTTTTTTAGTCAAGCCAAGGCTTTTAAATGCATACTTTTCAGTTGTGTCTATGATAAAAACTATTGATTCAACAAAGTAAAATTGTATTAGTCAAGCGTAAGGATGCAGAGTACAATGTTGAACAACATTTCGATCAAAACTAAAACGGTGCTATTAGTAAGTGATTTAGTAAATTAATAATTTTTATGATAAAAATAACCTTTTGGTTTACTTAATATATTTTAACGTTAAAATTTTACTTCAAGAGTCAAACTTGAATTCAGTTAAGGATATTTTGTTTATAGGTACACATATGTGAATTTATAGTCTTATAGACGCATATTTAAGGGAGAATAATTAAATGAAGGGTCACATGCAGTACATAATATATATAGTCTTAAAAATTAAAAATGCTTCTTTCTTCAAATGGAAAAAGGTTTGCACTACTACGTCACATGTACATAACACATTATATATTAGATTTACCTTCACTTAAAATCGTTTCCTTTTGTTTTAGAAAAAAAAAAATCAAGTTTACAAAATATAACTCATAACTTTATAAGTGGCTGCAACTATTGCATACTTATTTTTGTAGTTAATTTGTACGAGTGCTTGATTAAATTAAATTGTATCAAGATTTAACTGGACTCAATAGTCAATACAGTTTACAGAAGTAATATATGCAGTATGCACTAACACTTATATAAACATTCGTCTTATGCATAGTGTAGTTAGCCGCGCATGTGGGCTCCATATTTTGTATCGTCACCGCCATGTTACAAGCAGATTGCAATAAACCAACAATAAGTAATTAAAACAAGTTTAGCTAAAAATAGTAAAATTAAAATGCTAACGATAATACTACAATTTTTTTTACCGTATATCAATAATTGAAAACTGTCTACTGACTCAACTGTACTATTTTTTTTTTTTTTTATAAATCTCTAAGTATTAATTTTAAATGTTCTTGTTACATATACAGTCATTATATTCATTGAACTTAGATAAATCATTTTTACCCATTATCAGTAAAAGTATATTCGTTACTATGCGTTACTATGTAACTTCCTCACTATGTTCACTCAAATTTTTTGCATGAGTACGTTCAAGTATTTAATGATTCATCTTTTTATACCATATTCAAAGTCAACTATATTCTAAACGAGACACATTTCTGATTCTCTAAGGAAAATTCATTAAAAATGTGACTTATAATGATATAATATTAGTATGAACGTCCCATGATTATATTGAACATAAAACTATATACGATATGATAGTGTTATATAGTAGACATACTGAATATCCGAAACAGGTGAGATATTATTTGGAGTCCAGATTCTAATTCTAACTCTTCGCAGATTCTCAAACCAAGTATAAATATTTTTTACTCCACGCGTTGTTACCATTGTAACGTACGCATATAGTTACTATGAAATGTTGAGTATCTAACTACCTACTAACTACTAACTCGTATTAATAAAGCGATCACGATTCGTGGTCCGATCACTTAAGTCCGAGTCACTTTACTTATGTAAAGTTTATGCTGGTGAGGGGATGGGTATTACATGTAGGACCGCTAGAAGAAAGACAAAAACAAAAACAACGAGATATACAGGTAGAGAGGGAAACAGAGATGGAATCATAGACGAAATTTTAGTTTTTGACTTTGAGAGGATTCTTAAACAACCTTTACTGTATTATGTATAGTACATATAATTAATGAAGGATTTAAGACTTCAATCAAAATATAGATTTTTAAAGGGCATATTTTAATATTAAGTCCCACCGAGTCCTCTCCCCCCCCCAAATATCGTCTACGAACAGAATATAATCAAACGGTCACTGTATTTTATTTTATCCTACAAAGTGTTATTCTCGCGCGTATAATACAATAAACTATAATATAATAATAACAATATTATTCTCGTATATAATATTATATACCTAGTCACTCGATCGCGGTGACCGTGTTGCGGTGCGGTGACGACGCGCGCGCGGGCCGGACAACCGGTCGTCCGGTATTTTCACTTTCACGCTAGCGGCCGAGGTGAAAGGTGCGCTCGTCCACCGCGCGTACATTTATACCACCACCACCACCACCACCGTGATGGTTACCACCTATTACCACTGTAATTCTATTATTACTATTATTATTACCGCTGTTACGAATGTTATTATTTTGTGTACATTTAATGTAATAATAATAAGACACAGGTACACGATCGCGCGTCGTCTCGTGCCGCCACCGTGACGGCGGTTGTCGGTGGCGGGGGAGGGGAGGAGCACGTGATCCGCGCCGTCGTCGTCTAGGTCGGCCGCCGCGACCGTTTGCAGAAGCGTTCGGGTGCCCGGGACGTAACCATCGAAATGATGGCCAATACAATCGTATCAGCGGTGGCGTTAGCGGCGGTGACGTGTTGTTTCGCGCTGGCGGCCGGCGGCCAAGAAACGGACACCATGTTCGCGGACGACCCGATGGCCGACGAGCTGACGGCCCGGCCGCCGGACATGATGATGATGATGACGGCGTCCGCGTATTCGACGGCGCGCGGTGCGCCCGGCGGACAACCGTCGTCGGCCACCAACATACAGAAGGTGACGCGCACGCCCAAGGCGGTGGACGCCGCGTCCGCCTCGATGATGATGATGAAGACGATGTCGACGACGACGACAGCGGCCGGCAACGACACCGCGGCCGCGTCCACCACGTCCGACCTGGAATGGCTGCTGAACGTGTACAACCCGCACCGGTGGAACCCCGTCATGCTGCCGGCCGCGTCCAAGTTGTCCGTCCAGTGTCGCGACGTCATGAAGGTGTACCTGGAGGCGTTACGCCAAGGATCGTTTTGGGCGGCGAAAAGTGAGTGTTTACCGGGTACTCAATATTTTTTTTTTTCTCAACTTTTCACCTGCTGATTTTCATCGTTTATACACCCTGTAGCAGGCTCCAAACGCCATGATTAATAACTCGACCCTCGAAGAATTTAACGCGGGTAGATTACCTATTCGCTTCGGATCCTTCTGTATCTCTAGGCTGAGATAATTTATCATAAATAATATCTTTTCGCCAATCAGATTTTTTTTCCCCGGCACGCGTAACTTAAACGTTTTTCTTTTTCTTTTTGGAATGGCCTGAGCCTTAACCGATTTTTTTTCAATTAGCTATATTGTTTACGCTCATGAAATATACTATATCATTATAATTGGGTGGAGGTTTCATATTTGGAAGTCCTTAACTCCTTGAATTCACTCCCCTCGCCCTCCTCTTAGCTATATATCTCTATACTAATGCTCACCAGATTAATATAAAATTGGATTAATCGTCTCTGCAAAACGGACATATGTACTAATGATCTGTATAATATTGTGTACATATATTCATAAATCCTTCCGGAAAAGTATGTTCGCTCTCTCGAAATGGTATATTCCGTATTTTCGATGAATAATATTCCCAGTGTTCCGTCAAGATTTCACCGTTTCGTTTATAATATATTTATATACAATGTACTATGTTATATACGTCGTACGAATCCTGTATACATATATATAAAATAGACGCAGGTTATATTCGTCTCGGTTAAACGGTTGCTATATGGTTAAATTCGTGCGTCAAGTGTTCCCGCCAAAATACGTGTATATACAATATACTTGATACGTGTTACTCCGTATAATTTAAACTCGGTTATTATTATTATTATTATTATGATTTTTTTTTTCTACGAGTTACTCTCTCCCCGTGTCGTTCCGTCGTGTTAGAGCACACGCGTACTGTTTATTTGGAGTGAATCCCACATAATGTACCTGTTAACTGTGTTCCGTAGCATATTTCTGTGGTGTTCGCATTAAAAAAAAAGGTTTGACCCATTAAACCGCAAACGAGTTTTTTCGTTTCGAATCTAAATGTCGGGCGAAAACAACGTCGTTTACCTGTACGTTTACATACTGTTATTATAGTGTGATGGTCTTCGTCTGCGTTTTAGATATCGTAAAACGAAATCGTTCAAATGTTCCTCCTATAGTATATAAAATTGCTGATTTAGAAATTACGTGGTAAAAATGAATGATTCATTATGAGAAAGTTCGGACACTCATTGTCCGAAACCGTGTATTAATTTATATTGGTACAATTGTGTATTAACATAATATCTCAAAGATCTTCTGCAGTCGGGTAGGTACAGATATAAGCGATGATATATTATAGAGTTGTGCAACACGCTGTGACGACGACGGCCAGCCCATTATCGCACGTGTGTACTAAAAGTAGTGCATTGTAATAGTATGAGTACGTGCGTCCCCTAAAAAAAAAAAATAGTGTTCGATTGATTGTTAATATTATCTGATGCATATTTTTTAATGAAAATATCTTCATTCGACCGTAAATTATTATAATAATTCGACGATTGTTACAATCATTACATGATGTTACAACAACTATAGAAAACATTGCGGAGAGCAATTTCTCAGTTTTTAAGTTTTCAGTAATATTTGAATTATTGTAGTTATGTTTTCATAAAATGTTTATTAGTGTCTGAGAAACGCTACTGCAGATACAAAAACAGTATTCAAATCTTTCAGTATAATATGTATACAATGCCATATATAATAATATATACAATACACTATAACAATACAATATATAAAATTATATTTTATTTCTATGGTTTATTAACAAAATTGTATGATGATTAATATAATTTTTAATTTTGAAAATAATTTCTATATCACCTAAAAATTCATAATTGTACAACATAATTGTATACTAAAAAAATACGAGTTTCATGATCAAATAGTTCTTTGGAAATGTCGACGATTACACCCCAAAAATTTAGATATTTGTAATAGAATATCTATAAATACGAAGAAAGTAAAATTATGGCGATATTATATTCATTTATGACGCCCTGAATGAATGCGAAAAAAACCAGTTGGACCACCTTGAACGAGAAACTATATGTTCACAACGGTACTTTCCATTTGATCTTGCAATCGTAGTAAGTGCTGGCTCAAAGACAAATACAAGTATAAATTATCGAAATTTCCTATCTACGAAAGCGTTATTTTTTGAAATTTAGCCTTAATTTAGTATAAAAAAAAAAACAATCGTTACACAAATGATTCGTAGTTATTAGGTCGATTTCGGTTCGGGAAATGTTTCGCTCCAAAGATCAATCGATAATAACGGATGTGATGTAAACAAAATGAAATTTTGTTTTGTCATTGTAAATTTTGAAATTTTCCGAAGAAGAAAATTGATTTTGACGTTCCGAGGCGTTTGGTATTACTTGCGCGTTGTATATTGCGTTGTATAATAATTATGGCAACGAATCAATTCACCTGAGATAATTGCTGATTGTAGTGGTTATAGAAATGCAATATAAAATTACAAGAAAATTACACTAAATTTAATAATATTAAACGAATTGACTTTAATCAGCGTTACGATGGAACAAGAAACGAGTTTAATATTGCGTTGTGGTTATATGGTTTTAAAAATTGGTCAAACCAAAATTTTGACTTTCTACTCTTATAATACGAGTAATATCAGGTAATTTCGTAAATTTTCCATGGAGTACATTCTACATATAGGTACCTATACGGAAAAACGTTTTGAGTAGATTGTGGAAATAATTCAAGATCAAAGATGCGAAAATTCGCATATAAATCTACCAAATGGTCACAGCATATTTTAACATAAATTATTTGAACGAGTGAGATTTTTCGTTGATACTCTTGCTTTACGTGGTTTTTTTCAAATAGCACTGATCGCAATCAATATTTGTTTGTCCGTCTTAATATAATATGTGCTTATAAATCTTATTCTGAATTGAGAGATATTATTGAAAACGTATTTTTTCTGGACTCATAATACATACGAGTAGAACGTATGATAAATTAAAAATGTCCGCATCTACTTCGGAAAATCATAATAAACAAACATGCGTAGATATGTTTGTGCTTATGTAATTCGAGAAAGATTTTTATTATTTAAAATTATTTTATTTTATTTGTATAAAGTAACATAAATAAATTTATGGCTGACAAATTTAATCATATAATATGAAAAACATTTAAATAAAATACAAAATGTGATCGTATAAATATTTGGAATCTATTCGTTCTTATAGTTCATAAAAATCATCCCGCACGTAAAATATAATATTTAAGACCTATACGAGAAGTTATGTAATCCAAGAACCGAATAATCTTCAACGTAATAAAAATATTAATTGGTGTACCGTGTACTATTTTTAGTAAAAACTTAAATATATATTATCAACCATAAATTTTAGAAATATCATAATATTGTTATGTAATTGAAATTACTAATCTATTAGAACTTGTTTTTAACGTATTCGTACAACTTAAACATCCATCCAAAACTGAATTTTTTTTTTTTTAGTTCGATACCAATAATAAAAATAATTATCAAACATACACCATCTATAGAATATAATATAATAGCGTAATATTTGGAACATGATGAATTGAGACTAGCGAGTAATATTATGTTTAATCACACGGTTTATATCTTTAAGCTACATACCAAACGCCATAAACACTCCGAATCTGAAATCAGTGTAAGCGGTTTATTATAACGTCTCATTAAAACATTTTGGACATTGCGTATATAGTATTATTATGTACCGTTGACGGCATGCACTGGGCATAACCACTAGATGTGTACATGTGAATCGATACCGAAGTTTGTCTCAGACCCTTAAAATGTTGTCGGGGTACGTTGGTTCAATTATTTTGATTTGACGTTAGTAAATCAGACTTCAATGACCGATCTACTGCAAAAATATATGCGCATTAGGTGATCGTGGTACCGCTACCATGCTCCAACCATATTATAACCATAACTATGATGGTATAATTACACTCGAATGTGCAAATCCATGTGCGTGTCGGAGCCATCGCGTACAACGAAACACCACAATAAACATACGTACAACACACAAGTCTATATATTATTATAATAGCCACTGTGTAGTACCTAACAATCGCAATAACATATTATATATATATATATATAAAATGTCTGGTATATGTACATTTCTAATCCGCGCAGTCTATAGTGGTTGTTTAAATGTTTGCGATATGTGAATGGAAAGTATAAATCATAATGAGCGTTCATCACTTTCACGGGGGCTTGATGCAATCGTCTATATTATCCGTTACACGTCCGAAAACCCAACTATATATACGTTAAGAGGCACCTGCAGTAAAATATTATACTGCTTTCTCATAATTTCGACGTGGACGATTCCGTATAATCGGCCAGTAAAATATTATTATTATTATTATTATTACGATGCACGGGATTAATCGCATAATCCGAAAATTATATTGCGATACTGATATAATAATAATTATAAACAGTCGTCCGACCGTGATATTATTAGGTATACCTCGCCTGATGCAACTCGAATGATATCTGGTGCAGCTCACTATAATAATATTATAATCACTCGTTTCATATTAATTCATATAATTTACATGATTATATCAGCATTATTGTATATCGTATCAATCGCTATTATGTTCGGCTCCGCTGCGGGGTTTTTTTTTTACTCCACACTATTACTTTTATTTGTTTTATTTATTTTATCTATTATAAAGAATATTGGGCCCCAATGAGTTTTTCGTATGGGATCCTAAATCACTAATACTATAATAATGTATTTTAATAAATATTTAAAGTCAACAACTGCTGTGTGTGTATAAGACAATATATTTTATACATTTTTGTTATTTATTAGTATATCCATATACAATCTGTATATTTTTTTATACAAAAAGCATATTTGATATTTTAATTAATGACATGATGAGTTTATTAAAAAAAATTACCCAGTAATAACAATTTTTACTTGATTTTTTTTTTTTAATTTAAGCTAAGTAGCTCGACACCAGTTTCTCTTTAGTTTTCTCGGAGGATTACTTGGGATGATGTTTGAATCGCGGGCAAGTATTAGCGGATTTGGAGGGTAAGTTTGATCAAAGAGTTTATAGGATGAAGTGGCTACTTTTATATTTAAATCTGTATGTACACATAGGGTGTGCTTTGTGATATAGAAGATTGCTTTGATAATAATTTGTAATGAAAGAGATTGCAAAGATTGTATTTTATAGATAGTTGATTTTTTTAATGCGCCCCATAATTGAATCCAGTAAGACCAAATTGGTTTTTAAATAGATTTATATAATAGTAGTTTATGTTATAGGGTATAACTTTGGAGTGCTTTCCTAAAACATTATTTTATAAATGCAAACAATCGTCTGGTATCAAGTATTCATACTTATTGGAACATAAGAATTCAGACGATATTGTTGTCCAATGAAAGTGCAGTTGCGTATATACATTTACATTTTTTTTTTCATTGCCAAAACAATCGAACCGGTTCGCGATGGAAGTCATTTTTAAATGTTTCCATAAATTAAATTTAAATTAATTTTGTTATCTTTGAAAAACACAAAATATGAAAGCTTATAAGTCAAAACAACTAATATAATTAACATCTATTTCACGGTCATTCTTCGCGGAACACAATCGTTCTCAGAAAATGCACGTTAATAAATAATAAGTTTTAGTTTTTATCTCGGTTTTTATTGAGAAGATTTCACGTTTTTCTCGTAATATCCGATACAACCGGGTCACCCTCTTTAAAAAAAAATTTGATTTTTATTAATAATTTTATTTGTCGTTATTTTACATTTATACAAATTTCTATGCACGTGCCATTTTTTTAAAGTTTACTTTCATTTGCCAGTCCTTATTCGAAGCTCAATCTTATGTAGTTTGATACTTTCATAGCATAATCGAATATTGTGACTATAGTAAGATCTAGTATGATACCAACATTGCATTTATGGTGTAATTTTGTTACCCGTACAGGCCCGTACTCCATATTATGAATTTATGAACGGAGAAAATAAATCGTGCATCATATATCCCTCATTCATCATTCATAATAGGTATGTACAATTTCAATGTCGTATGATTAGCGATTGTGTCATACTTCGAGTAGGATTATTAATATCGCAGAACAGTAAAACTATGGTAGAAGTATGCATTTAAAGAGAAATATTTCTTCTAAACAGTGTATCTACTGTTAAAACTTATATTGAACACAATTTCTTTTCATGTTTTCTACATCTATCGTGGCGAGCTATATAGCCTCTGTATATTGACTGTATGGTCGATTGACGTTTTAAACTTATTATTCAAGCTAAAGTATGTTGAAAATATAATATATAAGCATCGACACATTGTCGTACCTATTTATATCGCACCGTTTATATCGAATCATTACGCACGGGTAGGTTTCGAGAAACTGCAGAATCGTAACGATGATTTCAAAAGCGTTTTAATGTTTATGAGTAGGTACATGAATCCAATGTGCAGCGAAAATTTCGTTGGTGCGGCTACTGCGCATATTTGTAACCTACAGTGATATTATAAGGAGGAGGGAAAAATTTTCAAACCGTTAATAATTTTTCAATTCGATACACCGCGATATCACTATCTATGCTTGTTATATGTGCGCATGCTGCATCATAGGCAATCGTTAGCGTATTATTATAACCGCTATCGAAAAATGCTAGAAAACGGTAAAGTCATGGCTTTCTATGTGCGAACGGTCAGTTCAGCGCGGCCTAAGTTATTACTATGCCCACCGTATCGATGTGGTGACGTTTTACAGTGCGGGTGACGAATAAAAAAAATAAAAATAAAAATAAAATAAAAAATTCACAGAACAAACGGTTATGTTATAACGACCCATATTCGAATAATAACGTATACCTAATACGTACAGTCGAGCGACCAGTCGTCAATAATCGTAATTTTTAAGCACACCTGCTATATATTATTATGCCTGTACTATTATCGTTTGTTGTTGTCATGTACATTTGTAGTACAAATTATATTATTATGCCATACATTGTAGCATTTACCTATAATACACCTATACTGCGCTTCGGGCAATGTACATAATATTCTATAGGCTTTCAATACCAATGGCCACTCGGCTATTCGCGCAGTTTACTTTTTTGCACGAAAGGGGAAAAAACGGGGTTTTCATATTGCATTTTTTGAATACAACGTACTTGGCTGGATCATTCAAGTTGAACGTAAAATCACCCCATTATATCATCTACGTATGTATACGTTTTGTACAATTTAAAACATTTGACGTACTACGTAGGTCCATTTTGTACCCATCTACCTATAGTTAAATGACGACAAACATTAGTGAGCACATTAGTATCGTGTGGTAAAATTTATAATTATTTTCTCGTGTATGTACTGCATGACGGTATGGTAATGTAAACATTAACTAACTCTTAGATCAGAATACTTATAAGTTATAAGGAATACGTTTGACAAAAAATATTTGTAATCGATTCGAATATAATATTATAAACGGCACACTTCGTTCTATAGTAAATTCACTATGCAGCTGCGCGGTGTATCATAATTCATAATAAAGTTCTTATGGTGTATTGCGTGTTTGAATACTTCGTCGAATTGCAGTCTACACATATGCGTATAAACGATGCACAATTATGTATAATACTATACTATGTCATAACTCGTATATAATGTACAGACAACGAAAAAGGAAGAATTAATTTTTTTATTCGATAAAATCTGTCTACATATCAGTTACTGCGTATTGCACTGTGCAACGCGTCAAACTTCTTCGGCCGTTTGTAATAAATATATACACATAAACATAATACATAGTCACTATGGTGTATATAATTATGTATTTTACAACATCATATAATATATAGGTATGCCTACGGTACTTTTATTCTGTTGCATGGTATTTATTTACGTCTCGATGGTCATTATATGTTTTTTTTTTATGTAACATCAAACAGTAATTTTATTACGTAGCGCGCTTGACACATTTTTCAGTATTTTGATATTTTTATTAATCCGACCCGTATCATAACACGTATAGTAGTTATGCATGGTATACGAATATTAGCGTAATTCATGGGTCGTTATTCTATGACACGATACACCCTGCATACATCATAATCTTATGCATGTGACCGATACAAATGATTTTTATACGGTACACCTAGTCACTGCGGTTTTTTTTATAATATATACATACATATATATATATATATATATATATATATATATATATATATATATATATAGCACGCTGCAGACACTATGAGTGATTATACTGTTGATCACACGTTCGGTTCCATATTTGATAATAACCTTCATTCGATTAATCAAAACGCGTACGTCATTATGCGACTTCTTGTATATAAATCATTAGTGCTATCATCTTTGTACAATGACTGTGGAAATGTGTATGTAGATAGATCGTACGCCCAGATATGAAGATCCGAATCAAAGCGAATTGAGCCTCGTATTAGTTAATTAAGTATTATATAGGTATGGTTATATGACTGACGAATTTTGATAAACGCGTCATGACATAACCGCGTTTTTTCTGCACTGTATTCGTCAACTATTTGTACACTTAAATTTCACGTCTGCGCATATTATGAATCCTCATTTGTACCTTTTCGGTTGCAATATTTCCGTAATCGCGGCATAGTTTAGGCAGTTTCGTGGACATGGTTTTTAGTTGACCATGACTTGTCGGTTTCAATAACAGGTTTTAGATCTGTCACTGCTATTATACTTTAGAACACATATTATCGTCGACATTCCAAAACGTACTTTCATTGGATATAATATAGTACGTGGTAAAATATTTTTATCGCACGTGAATAACTATAGTATCTTACGATCATTATTAATTACTGTACCGATCATTAATTCACATTCATCCGTTTTACGAGCAAACGATAATATATGCAGCCGATAAATTATAATGTTTCGAATTCATTCCGTATAATGTCTATAATAGTTTTCACGTCCATTCGCGTTTCTACTGGAGAACAGTTTATTATTATTTTAACGGGCACGCAATATGCAACGTTTCGAAAATATTACTTGAACGAAAGTTAACATGCCATATACAAAGCAATTTAATTATACGTAGTTCAGTAGTTGTACTACAATCCATATGACCATATATAATGATTTGAGATCACCCAAACTTCCTTTATTTGATTCAAATCGCGCAATGTGCAAATTGTACAACAACGTAGGTACGGAGTACCTATACACTATTTCACCATTATTAAAAGTAAATGAACATAAGTGTTGGAAAGTGTATTATAGATCTTATTGATGTTTCATAATTAAATAATAATGACAATATTTATTTTTTACATTTCTAAATATTGCAAGTGAGAAAAAAGAAAGTGTCTTATTTTTTTTCAACGCGAGATGTTTGTTTAAGTCCAGAAAAAATTAGCCACTCAACATAATTCATAACGAGTCTAGCATTCGTAACCAATCGAAGTTTCACCGTGAAGCGACGTAAATACATTTTTCTATTTTTAAATTCATTTCATTTCCGACGCAAACTTTATAATTTCATATCGAAGAATTTCAATTTTTATTATGTAACGCATAATAATATATGTAGATCATAAATATAATTAAGAAACATTTTTATTGGGTACATAAAAGATCGATTCTTCGAACGAATAGGATAACCTTGAAAATAAATCGAAATAATTACAGACTGGCGCACTTACACCGCTTCTCATTCGTACATACACACCGCGTTAACCAAGGTCTCGATTTCTTGACCAGTTTAACCACTTTCACGATAGCTCAAATAGGAGAAGGAAAAAAAAAACAAAATGTGAAAAGAAAGTATTTGGGCCACCCAAATCCTGCGCGTATGTTATACTTGTGTTGGTTGACAACGGAAATTCCGCAAATACTAAAAAAAAAGAAAAAAAAAATTAACTAAAAAGTAAAAGAAAACCCACAATCGTTTTAATTCTAATTGTAAATGCGGTTTGGTCGCATCATTAGTCAGCATGTTGTTGTGTTTTCCAATCAAAATCCTATTTTCTCTTTAATATTTTGCGCGCATCTAACGACTAAGTGTATACTGTATATGTACACATATACATATTGCAGTTGTAAAAAAATAAATTAATTAAAAACACTGAATAATAATTATAGCTAAACGGAGTTTTTCTATTCGTTTCAGTTGCTGACGCCAGCGGACGTTACTCGTCACAGCTGTTTTTCGGTAATGATTTCTGGCTGGGATCTCACAACCTCTGCATGGAATTACAAAACAAAAATACCAACAAATACGTGCCACCGTTTGAAGCCACGTTTTACGTCGCGAAATTGGCTATAAAACTGCACGATCAGCTTACCCCTAAAGTAAGTATACACGCACGCGTCATGCGATGTGACGCGTATTACATGCGTATTACATAATATTAGTATCATTTTAAGAGACCGTCGAAAACATAGCAGTACAGCTATTCGGTTATCAGATCCACGTGATAGTGACTAGTGTGTATAACATAACAGGACCTGTCATTTGAAAAAAAACCACAGATTAACAGTTTGTTTTCTCAGAGTGTTTATACGACACATTATTCATCGTAGTGCTTCAGGACACTCGATGGGTTGGAAGGATATGCAGTCACGAGCGTACAAACGAAATATAATAATGTTGGAGTTAAATCCAAAGTCATGGTCGTGTGATGACGAGATAAACATAATAATATTACTGCAGCCGCAGCGTGCGTGAATATGATTACTATAAAACATGCCGAAAAGTCAAAGGTCATTATGTAGTAGGCGATATGGTCTGACAACAATATAATATTTTAATTCAGAAGATTGGAATTACTTGGAGAAAACCGAGAGTTTATACATATATTATAGTTATTATACTATTATCAATGATTATAATAAATAATAATGTTATATTTATGACTCTTATGTGGCTTTTACGAGATTTTATTGTCGCACTGCAACTTGCGAGTATAGGCAAGAAAAAAACACTAGTTTTTTAGAAAAAATTTCGTGACTTAAGTCTCATACATATACACGTCCTCTTTACAGTTTTACCCTAAGCCTAATTCTAATCTTAATTGTTATGCCAATTTTGTTGGACATATCTTTTTAAAATAGAATCTCATACATACGCTATTTTTATTTTAATGCATTAAGCATACGTTAGTTTCCAAACAGCATTTAAATTTTCTTAATGAATATTTAACTCAATAAATGGTACTAAAAATATTTGATGTTTCAGACTAGACTGATTTCACTTGGCCTGTGTATGCCGAAAGATTGCAGTGTTATGGATGTTAAAAATATGGTCAGTATTCCAAAGGAAGACAATGGATCTAACCATCGTAATTATAGCGTGTTAAACGTTAGGCCTGTACCCGGTTCATATACTCTGTGGTCGGATGGAAAATTTCATATACTACTGTGAGTATAGACGTTGATCGATTAAAAAAATATAATTTAACTTTACATAGGTACTTAAATAATAATAGATATGAATTAAGTTTTATTATATCTGCAATACTTGTGTTAGACGATTTACATAATATAATTATGTTTTTTTTACTTGTATAACTTTGTATGACTAATTATACTTTTTTTGGTGGATTTTAGAATCGTGGTTGGACTGATAACTGTATTGACAGTTTTTGGATCTGGTTATGAAATGGTGCTCGAACGCCGTAGAGCCAACGAATTTAAAAAAAGGCAGATTAGTCAAGAAAACAATAACGAAAGTGATTCGAAAATCGACTTTACGTTGGACAAAATGGAGAAGATGCATATGAAGGCTTGTGAAAATGATGACAAGACCGTGGTCGATGATCCACTATTTAAAAGTAATGCTCGATTATTCATTATACTTGTGGTGATGTTGTGGCTTAGTTCAGTTTTATGTCAACAATAAATTGTTTTACCTCATAATTAATAACTAAAGAAGTAGCTGGTACGCTTGTAGACGTAAACCCCAATAGCCAACGGATAACCGATAGGCATAATTATTTTAATAATATATCCAACAAAATACTACGTGATGAACGTATAAGTACGTAGCTTTCGTGCAAATGTTGAATACAATATTGTAATATATAATATTATATTTTGGCCATACATATTTTATCGATTTTTACATTTCGTTTTAATTATATATACATAATTTAAAGGTTTTTTTTAGCGTTGTTATTTATCCGTACACCCATTTGGAATATTAATTTATCAACGTGAGAATTCATTTGTTTAATTCTTTGTTTTATTTGCTTTGTATTTATGTTGACCATTATTATTCAACACCATCCTATAGGTATCGAGGAAAAAATACAGTATTAATTAAAATATTATGCCTATAATATTACCATAATCAAGTCATCAAACTCAATGCGTGATATTTTGCAGGAGTATTAATTTAACTTAAAACCAATTAATGAATTTAAATTTGTTTTTTTTATGTATATTCACGTTTCGTATTATATCATAATAAAATACATTATTAAATTATGGTTTATTTATATTTTTAAATATAAATAAATTTCAATTTAATAATTTCAACTAACTATTTTTGTCTCATCTTACTTATTTTATATCTTTTATGTTGTGTTGGATAAATGGTATGTAAAAAAGTGTCCCAATCAAATGTACGATACTATGTTGCAGTAAGCTTGTTGCACGTACACTTTAGAGTAAAATCATATTTGTATATAATCTCATTTGATCTAGTTATTTTGAATATACAATTGAATAATGAAAACCCATGATTATATCGTTTCTTGAACAGTGAAGTGATTTTTTTTTTTTTATAGTCAGTCGCAACGAACAAATTTTATTGGCCTTTTCGGCTATCACCAACGGCAGAAAAATCCTGCATTGCGGGCCAGCGCCGGCAGATTCACTGACTTGTGTGCACGGACTTCGATTTTTGAGTTTGGCATGGGTCATAATGGTTCACACATACTTGCAAGTGTTTTCGATCGCAGGTCGGTTTTTTTGTTCCTAATAAGTAATAATAAACTATTTTAGACTATGATTCCGAAAGTTAATATTATTATACTCTGATTTGATATTTTGGTATAGAAAACAAAACGTTGAGAACATTGACTGAGAGGAACTTTATGTTCCAAACGGTGAGCAACGCAACATTTTCCGTGGACACTTTCTTTTTTATCAGGTAATATAAACGGAAATATAATTCATAATTAACGACAACGTCTAATCATAATAAATTACATTTTGTACATTTTCAGTGGTCTTTTGGTCACATATTTGTATTACAAGACAACCAGCAAAAAGGACGGACCAGAAATTGCCGTTTCTCGAACTCCAAGATGTAGTTCATCTATATTGAAAAACGACACAATTAAATTTTTCAAGTTGCTGGGTTATAGATTTATCAGGTAATTGTTGCGAAAATTAAAATATTATAAAATTATAATTAGGTACAATGAAGCAAAGTCGTTACTATTTCATTTAATATAAAATGAGATATTTAATAAATCTATAATACTGTCTTAAATAAACGTCCAGAGATTTTTTTTTTTTAACTTTTTATTTTAAAGCGTACAATCTGTAAATAAATTATTACAATAAGAACGCATGTGGCAATATATAATGTAGCTTGACATAAACGTGGTAAAAGCAGCCACCCAATGGTGACACTTTATGACATGATTAGGTTGAATTTAAATTTATCTTATATATTTAGTTAATTTATATTTAAATCTCTACACCACTTCCTCTTCAGTCGACGAAGTTACCAGGAATGGTGTCGGAATCAAGGGCAGAGATTAGAGGATTGGGGTGGTTTGTCAGTCGGGAGCGGAAACGTTTATAAAGGGTTTTGGCAGTTTCTTCTATCGTATTAATTTTTAAATCTGTATGAAGGGTGTGATTTGTAACGTAAAATGGGGCATTAGTGATTAACTAGAGGGTAGTGGATTGGAAAGTTTGAATTTTATTTGTGTTCGATTTTTTGGCTGCGCCCCATAACTGAATCCCATGTGTCCAAATGGGCATTAATAAAGTTTTATATAGAAGTAATTTTGTTTTTATAGTCCAGAGATTTAAATAATAATTGTATTTCAATTTAATTTCCTTTCGAAATAAATACAAAAATGACTTTCGAACACGAGCAATTAATTTAAATTGTTTCTCTTTATTCAAATATAAATTTTAAGTAAGAGGTAAAATTGTTGTGGACTCTCTACAACTCAATTTTTGAAAAAAATATTTTTTTTAATGATTACCCATTATGTTGTGAATTGAATCGAAAATTGTACGTCATTATCATACCATGTCTATTATTGTAGGTTGACCACAAATTACACTTAACACATAATATACTAATTTCAGTTTAGCAATATAGGTAGTTTGAAAATGCATTTAGATATTAAAAAAATCTGAGAAATGTACGGTATACGTTTTGAACCGAATCCCGATTACTCGTTTTCTTCGTAGGTATGCAACAATTTAATAACTTTCAAGTTGAATTTGAGAAAAAAAAAAATTATACTTTTGGCGAGCCAGCCGTTACGAAGATATACTCTACATTATAGATATCCAAATCCAAATTTTTCGTTGTGTTCACACATTTCGTAAATAATATTTAAAAAAAAAGTGATTCCAACTGGGTTAAATTTTATTCACATACGAGAACTGTACTTTATGTATAAACTATAATTAATATTATATTATATGCCAAATAAACATTAAAATAAATGATTATTTTAGTTATGGGTTTTCGCAACACATTTAAATTGTATTAGTGGTTGACCATGTTTTTTTTTTTATCACAACCGCTCATTAGATAAAATATTAGGTAATCCACACGAGCCTATAGAGTATCAACTGCATTTATATATACACATACATGTATATATTATATTTAAAATGTTTTAGGATGATTCGATAAATGCAATAACTTTTGTTCTATTCATAATTTTTTTATTTTGAATTTTATTTTACTGCGCTATATTTAAAATTTGTAAAACTTTTTTTTTTTACTTTCAAAATCCATATTTTGTTATACTTTTAAAAAAAATTTAAAATAGCCATTTTGTGACACTGATTTGTAAAAAAATGTTGATGCTTAAAACTCTAATAAAGGTTTCTCCTTTAATTTTCTACGATTTTTTACGTTTGTGAAAAGTTAACAACGATATTGTGTATTAATCACAAAATATTATAAATTTCCATAAGTTAGATGAAACCTATAGAATACAATAATTTTCATAAAAATCCGGTTTACAAAATGGTTATTTTAATTATTTTTTTCCGTGATAAGATAAAATTTAAGTTTTTCAAAATTAAGTTCAAAAAGTAAAAATAAATATTTTAATACGATATTGTCGTAGCGCAATACTAAAATATTAATTAAAAAAAAAAAAGAAGTGCCAAACAATGGATAGATAAAAAGTTACTGCATTTGTTGAATCATCCTGAAACACCCTGTACATATAGTGGATCCTGTGTTGCAATAGTCGCAAACCCTATTCGTTTTTTATCTTAGTGACACGCAGAATACGAATTACCCACACGCGCACTCAACGTTATTACGTCAGGAAACAATATCGTAATAAGTACATCGCACATTATATTATGATTACTATTATTTCACTTATATATTCCGTCCGAAACACACTTGACCGCTGATCGTGAGATTTTAACGTCACTTTTAACCAATGCACATATTAATACACCTATACGTATATTACAGGTACTCGCTACTATATTACGATATTTTCCCTCTCACTCTCTTTACCTCTTTCTCTTTCTCTCTCTTGAACGCTAACTCTGTTTAATCAAAGCAATTCAAGAACGTACTTTTACCCGTTTATAACTAATATAATAATAATATATTCTATGGTGAGTTATAGTGCATAGAGGTTATTTTTGTGATTCTTTTTTTTTTCGTACGTTGTAATAGACCTCAACCATAATATTGCGTAAAAACGGACTGGTTTTGTATTTTATGTACAAACGATTGAAGCAACACTGCAACGGTGTACTTATATTATATACATATTCACAACCTGTGGGCTACGAGTCACATGATAGGAATCTGTGTATAAGATTTTCTAGTAAAAACACCTAAAAATAATTCGGTTTCTACTATAAGGTTTTAACGTGTAAAAGAAAAAACCGTTTGAAGTACAATAGATTTTTCGATACATTTTTAATACTAAAAAGAACCGGATGGGCCTCGCTCTACAGTACAGTTGGAGGTGGAGTGCACCTCTTTCATAGGATAAGTCATTACTATGGATTTGTTAAATTTAAATGCAATAATAGCTGATATCATTGTATACGAATAACGATTCTGAACGGAGATGATATGTTAGTCTAGAATAGGTATATTATAATATATTATGATATATTTAAATTGAAATATAATGTCAATATTTGCTTTTCAAATGCATATAAAAAATAATTAGGCATATGGATTTGAATAATTTTGAAACGATAGTAAAAACAATTAATGTGGAATCTTCTATTAAATTTTCAAGTATTTTATATCAGCCAAATTATTTTATCAACAACTATAAAAAATAAAATATATAAAAATAATTATTAATAATTATATAAAATAATCGAATATTTCAAATGTAAAAAAATCTAAAAAATCAGTTTAATATTTTGAAATAAATATATGACTTAAATAAAATGCCAATATTAAGAACTGTTAAAAATGTCGAGTTTTTGCGACTTAAACTTTTCGAATAATAACAAATATTTAAAATCATTTGAGTATAAGTCGTTATTTTAAGCAATGTCATAAAAATTTAAATTAAAAAAAAAAAAAACACCGTTCAGAATCTAAAATATAAAGGGAATATATCGATAAATGAAATTAATCTTTATTACATATATCCCATGACCTAAGATTTATCGTTTTGAGCATATATGCACAGGTTTAATGTCCAAATGTGTAGTTTGAACCTTTAGCGTACAATCTATCTTATCACGAAAACCAAGTACATATATTGTAGTTGAAAATTGAAATCCATGTTCTTAATATATTTTCACAGTACTATTTATATCTATTTAGTTTTGTAAAAACGTAGTTCTATACAACGGGAATTTTTGAAATAAATGAATATACCTATGAATATACTAGCAGTGAAAGTAGATAATATTATTTAAATATAAATATTTCAATTGCGTGCATTTCCGTGTGCGCCTGGACGGTTATAAAACATAATTAAACGTACAATAATGTCTGTAATTTCTACTGTTATTAAATGAGGTACGTTAATGAAAATAAACAATAGCATCAAAATGTTGTTAATAAAGAAATGAATAAATATCATATACGATTGTTATTTATCAAGGTGTGTATATAATTATTAGACTTATTGTGTGTGTGTGTGGGTTTGTATCATGGTTTTAACTCATTAATTATACGGAAGGAGAAACTGTTCATTTGATCAATCTTGGGATTGAAAAAAATATCATAAGCTATAATAATATTATAAGTTGCCAGTTGACAGTTGACACAGAATGATATTGTGATCTTTTTACACTGGTCCAACGGCGCATTACATTCTTATGTTATTCGCTGAAATGTATTGTTATCATTTTGAAATGTCAAGTTAAAATATTATATAAACATACATCACAAAATGAAAACACTTGTTTGAGGTGAAGTGTTAACACGATGTACCAAGTTATAATAAGAAGTAAGCTTCTGAAAAGAAATATTTTAATTTGATCCATGTTTTATAACAAGTATCTATTCCTGAAGTATAGCCCATCTTTGAACTTTATACCCGATGTTTTTTTTTTTTATTTCACTTAGGTACTTTAAAATATTGATTGTTTAATGATTTTCTACTCACTCACTTATTCATAAATTTGGATATTAAATATTAAAGTTCTACATCATTTACGGTTTTTAAATTTCGAACATTTCATCAAAAAAAAAAAAAATTATATTGACTACATACATTTTTTTGGTACCGCAATGAAATGATCTCGAGTAAACGCAAATCAAACTAGTTATCAAATTTTACACTTTATTTTTATTTTAGGTATTAATTAGGTATTAAGGTATTAAAGTGTAACTCTGCGAGTATAGTGCTATCATTTTTAGAATGTAATATTGTTTAAAAAATAAACTATAATGAAAATTATTATTGCATCGAGCATTGTATTAATTAATATAATAATATTACCACAGCACACTTTTGGTAGACAGATATTTTTAAAATATTTATCGAAAGATATTTAAGCCAATAAAACTAAAACTGCGGTAATACTGTCAAAGTGAATAGTAATAATTTGTTACTATCATATCACACACTCATTTTGTCTTAAATTATTTTCTATTTATTTACACAACTATTTAAGTACACAGTTTGAATAGTTCTATTTTTTTTTTTTTTTTTTTAGATTGACGCCAGCATACATGGTTGTGCTTTTAATGGCTGAAGTGTCTAGTCGATGGCTTCGAAATATTTCCGTATTTGAACCAGAAAATAGCAACCACATAAGTTGCGCTAACTATTGGTGGAGAAATTTATTATACATAAACAGCTTGTACCCCAGAAGCGAAATGGTAACCATACGTTTTATTTAAAAATCAACAGCGTAGTTGAACTTTTTTCCAATAATATTATTATTTTACAGTGCATGCTCTGGAGTTGGTACATGTCTAATGATACGCAGTTCTATGTTTTAGCAGTCATACTACTTCTCTTTTCCGCCCGGTAACTAAAAAAATAATTAACCGTTGACCTTAAAAATGTGATTTTATTGTATTATGTATAGTAGCATGTAGGTAGTATAAGTACATACACTATTGAATTAATATATCAATTGTTTGTAATGTTGAATTCTGAAGAGGATTTCGATAGTTACTCGAAACCATAAGAATGGGTTTTGACTAAACTTATACAAAAACCATCTTTTTTTTTTTTCAACAGTTGAATAGAATAGATAAAAAATTAGATAATGTACACACACGACGAACAAACTTTCTTTTCAACATGGTTTGTTTTTATTTTACAGACATTTCAAAGGAGCAGTGATCGGATTGGTGGCATTCTTAGTCGGATCGTGGGTCGTAACAATATCGATTGCAGTGCATTACAATTTTAAAGCAAGGTAAAAATCTGCGCAAACCCAACGGTTATATTTTAACAATCAATATTTAACGTGCGTATTAAATATAGTCGATCTATACATAACTACTCGTGTACGCGATTCTTCAAGTCTCGAAAATATTAAGCTTGTGTTTGTTTTTAAAGGATAGAGGAACCTTTTGGATTATTCGACGAGCTTTACGATAAACCCTGGTCAAGACTTGGACCTTACTTGTTTGGCATGTTCGCCGGATGGTTTTTGTTTGTCACTAAATGCAAATTAAAAATGTGTTTCGTAAGTCTGATTTTATAAGTATAACATTTAAATGTTGGTAAAACTTAATACAATCGTGGATAGTGTCATTCATAATAATTTTTTACTTACAAAAATAGTGTATCCAATAAGCTCATTTATATGATCAACGAATAATATTAATATTAATAATAATAATAATATACACACATTTTTAATCAAGCTACTTATAAATTTCTAATTTTATTATTTCTATACTGTTAAATGCATATATTTAATAATGTGTTATAAAACTAATGAAATACAATATTATAAGAAATAATTAAGCATAAAAATGTATATTATTCTACATTTTAAAATTGTACTCGTAACTTAGAAATCATTCTAATTAAATAAATTCTATAAATTAAAATAATTTCTTTGCTGTATAAAGACAAGAACAATACACAATAGACCAAAATTTACAATTCATTCCACATAGGTTTTTAATTATTAACATTGACACTTATAGCTATTATAAAAATGTCGGTTAAAGGTAGATAAGTGGGTCAACAGAAGTGGGTGAGTCTTTAGTTTTTTGTTCATTTCAATTAAAATTTGATAACATTATTACTACGACAGTGATATGTAAGGAGTATGTGAATCAATATAAATGATTAATGAATGCAGTCTATGTATGTATGTATATATATATATATATATATATATATGTGCGGTTGTGTGTGTATTTATGCATTATTATTCGCTTAGGTATTTATAATTCATAAATAACTGCAGGCTAGATTCTAATTTCTTTGAACACTATATTTTACATTGTGATTAAATATACAGAAATACTTAAACGAAAAATAACAATTATTATTTTATTAATATAGTAATTAATTTCTCTATAATATGTATTATATACCTATAAAATATAAATATTTATATATCAAATTATCAATTCATTACATTGTTATTAAATCATTTTTTGTTGTTAACATATTTATGAAAGTTAATTTCTATGCGTTTTGTGGGTAGTGTACCTTATACTTCTGAACTATAACGTAAATGATGGCATTAATAAAAATATTATTTATGCTTAACAGATGTATAAAGAAATGATAAATATCAAAAATAACAGTCACACTCTATATTTAGCTAGGAAAAAGGCCGAACACAAAATAATATAAAGTCCTCCTAGATAACAATTACCTATTTCAATGCGGAGACTTTAATGGTGGTGTATATCTTATATAAACGAATAAATATAGAATAAACACTATATAGTAATTGACATATTTTAAACAAAACGCCTTTACGTTATTTTTTCGATATGAATTATTGTTTTTGAAAAAAATAAAAAATCAAAGAAATTATTTTTATAATATACTACTATAATCTATATTGCCTTTTTCTTTTGATAGGCACCTACATAACGTGAATTTTTTTTCTCCCTTGGACACTTTTCTCGACCTGTTTTTAAAACCGCAGCATATAATAACATACAACTATATTATAATATATGTGCTATAATTTATTTATTATTGTTTTGATCATGTTTTTTCCCCCTCCCACAGTGGACTGTCACGCTGGGCTGGTTCCTCTCGCTGTTCAGCTTGGCGTACTTGGTGTACGGTCTGCACGTGGTGCACTTGGACATTGCCGGTTCGGCCCTGTACGCGTCCGTCGGCCACTCGGCTTGGGGCGCCGCTCTCGCGTGGATCGTGATCGCCTGCTGCACCGGCTACGGCGGTTGCGTCAACTCGGCCCTGTCGTGCCGACTGCTCCAACCGCTCAGCCGACTCACGTACTGCGCCTATCTCGTGCACCCCCTCATCATGGCCATGACCAACTTCCAAATGGACGGGCCACTACATCTGCACAATCTAATCACTGTAAGTCGACACCCGACCACGTAGTGGCGCACAGAGTGTTTTTGAAACGTGTCGCGAATACAATTGTACCTACCCACCCAACTCAAAACTCATCGTATCTAATTATATAATTTGTTAAAATATTGATCGATGATATTTCGTACTAACTATTGAAAATAGTTTTGAAAAATCAACGGATTGAAAATATCGATTCGAACTCTTTTTTTATTTTTATTTTTGAGTTTGTGTCATGAGGCATATTTTGTCATTTGATTGTCACTCCGAATTGATGATTTCCAAATTTAACTTAATATCACAAGCAAACGAAGAATAGCTTAGTTTATAAATCATATTATTAACATATTGAAATAATAATGTAACGACTTATGATCATTTTTTAGCCATATTTTTACCAATATTATGTTGTGCTTCAAAACGAGTACTTAATTGTTTTTACCGGTCATTAAAGTACTTACAGACGAATACACATACATACAGGCGTAGATATATTTAGAACACGTACCTATAACCGCGTTTCGTTCGTACGGAGAAAGTAATTTGTTAATTAATTTATTTTACTATAATATCATTACAAAAGTTAGAAACATGAACAAATTGATTATTATTACATAATGTATCGTTAAATGTAATCAATAAGCGTGCAGGTTACTGGTCATCAAAATAATTATATATTACATGTACTCAGGGCCCCCACATACAATTTCGGGCCCCTGTACTAAATGTTTGACTTGGTCCTTTATAAAACTTCCAAAAATACAATTTACCATGTATATATATATATATATATATATATATGTATATATAACAATTTTTGGAATAATATTAATTTTTTTACTATACCAATTTGAATTCAATATTCATTGTTAAGACAAGACAACATCAGTAAATTATAAAAAATCAAGATTCATAAGCATTTCTCTATTGATAATGTGCATTTTATTTTTTTTTATTACAATGTTATTTAAATTAAAAAAAAAAAAACAAGTTCATTTTAATTTATATTTTTTTAATTTAAAATTTTATTCCGTGGGCTTTGAGCTCAGCGAACTCGGTGATTATATTGTCAAAATTGATTGTCGAAGCCAATTCATTTTCCATAGATAAAATAGAAAGTGAGTTTAACTGTTCTTGACTCGTTGAGGATCTTTGCTACGTCTTCAGTGAATTTCCCAAGTTACTAAAGGACCTTTCTGCTTCTGCTACAGTCACCGGAATAGTACAAAATATTCGGAGACTAATACACACGTTTACAAAAATTGTTTGCATATTTTTTGCGTAAATGGAATTTAATAGTTCGAGTAGTGGCATTACATGGCTTTTTTGATATGTTGAAGAATATATAATTTTTAGATGTAACATTTCTTGACACATATTTTCAGACAAGTCAGATTTGTATTTTTGTACAAGTGATTTTGTTTTCAATTCTAATTCTTCATTGGTCAGTGATAAAAAGTTTAATAATGACTCAAATATGTTACAAATATTTTTGACCGCTTGAAATCGATGTTCTAAGTCTGAAAGAATAAAGTCAATTGTGTAGTAAATCACATCATTTCTAAATATCATTTCAGGTTCAGTATTTTCAGAAGTTTCATCAATAAAAGTTTTTTTTTCTTTTTATTCGTTTAATATTATCTCCCAAATGTTGAACTATTTGCATTTCCTTAGCTACTTGTTGCGTTTCTAATAAAATTTGGGGCCAGCTCTCTCGTATATTTTGTAGGTCCTTTTTCAAATCTGAGAGGAGGTTAGTTTCTACATCTAATGATATTCCTCTTTTTTGTATAATAACATTTCTTTGATTAATACACGATAATATTTTATACCAAAACGAAGACATAATCAGGCTTTTAAACGAAGTGAAATATTTTTTCATTGATTTAACTTCACTGTGATTTTTTTCTGGGAGTGTTTTACCAAGTTCATTTATTACGCGATCCAATGCATTTATGATACTATAGGTAATTGCTTTGAAATGGGACGAATTGCATGAATACGCGAACTCCATCGAGTGCTTTACTTTGAATGTAATGAATTCCCTATTCATCTTTTAAAATACTCCACCTAGCTGGACTTGAACTAAAAAATACATATAATTGTTGAACGTAACCAAAATAAGTTACAACTTTAGGACAGATTTTAGCAGCATTAACACCAATAAGATTGAGTGAATGAGCGGCACACGGTGAGTATAAAGCCAAGTCATTTTTTTCGAGTAAAAGCGATTGCACTCCTTTTATTTTCCCGGACATATTGGTGCCGTTGTCGTAGCCTTGCCCCCTATAATCCAAAAGTGGAATTTTATAATTTTCAAGTCTATAAATTAATTGATTGGCAATGTCTTTTCCAGTTTTTTCATTGAAATTTATAAATTCAATAAATCGTCCATAAATGTTAAATATTTCAGTTTTTTTATTTTGTGAAACATATCTTAATATCAAAATATTTTGCTCTTGGTGAGAATCATTTGGGGTAGCGTCTGCAATAACTGAATAATAAATTGCATTCTCACGTTGTTTTAAAATAGTTTTCATAACTTTATCCCCACATAAAGAAATTAACTCATTTTGACTTTTCCATGATAAATAATGAGCACTACCTTTCATTGATTCACCTTTTATTTGTGATTGTTTTACCATAGTTAAATGTTCACGAGTTATGTCATCATATTTGCCTAGAAGTTCTAAAACATCCAAGAAATTACCATTATGTTTATCACCAATTGTAGAATTATCTCCTTGAAATGACAAACCTCTTAATCCCAAGAATAAAGTAACATCGAGTAACCTATGTAAAATAGCTTTCCAATTGTCAGCCTCGCACTTGATTTGTTTTTGAAGAGTATAATCAACGCCGTGACTTATAGTGACTGTTGTAAAGTTTCCATTCTAAAAATAAATCCCTGTGAACTTAACTATTTTCGTGAGTAGGAAGTTTTGAAAACATTTTTTTCCATGATGTTTTATGAGGACAAACCCCTTCTCTTTTAGCTAATATACTAATAGTATTTGAAGTTTCGGTTAAATTTGTGTGAAATAAAATACAAGGTAAACAGTGTAAAGACTGTTTAGTCTCACTCCGAATTAACTTATCTTGAGGAAACGATTCGCGATTATTTGATGATTTTATATGAAGCATAAATTTACTAAAAGACTTACCATTAATATCTTTTGGCATATATTTTTCAAAATCAACTAGTTCTGGAAATTTGGGTGAACAACAAACAATCATATCACGAACTGACCTCAAAATTGTAGTTGGCCACATTCCAGAGTCCTTCAAATCCAGAAATGCCACTAATATCGATGAAATTAATTTTTTTGATTCACTTTCACATGAATTAGAATCAGTGTTACTTGTAGAGTCAATATTAGTTTCGTTCGTGTCGAAAATTGCCACATGGTCTGGACGTGGCATAGATGAATCGTTATTAACAAGCACGACAGTCTTCGAAGTTGATTTAAAAAAATTTGTAATAGAAATACGACCCTTCACTTCTTTAACATCTTTTTCTAATTTTTCTTTGCGTTTTAGAGCACTTGATTTATGCTTATACATGGTATAAATTATTATATGTACAAAGAATTATAATAAAAAGAGACAAATAAACACACCGATTCGGATTTCGATAAACACGGCGCGGTATATTGCGCAATACTGATTAAATCTAGCCAACGAGCTGGAATACTAGGTACCTATTAAAATCTAATAAAAGGTTATAATAATCTAATATCGTTTGCAATCAAAGAAGACGTAAACTGCAATCACAAAAATTTCTAGGTAATCAATAGTTAACTATCAAATTAACTATCATTAATCAGTGACTAAATATATATA
>JAIPRK010001352.1:0-21601 GCA_025469195.1 Chaitophorus viminalis | reverse complement strand
ATTAAACAGATACTAAATATATATATATATATATATATATATATATATATATATATATATATTTATATATCATAAAATTTATTTTACAATATTATTTAATTTAAAATAAATATTTCTACAAAATTAACGAAAATTACAAATAAAATTTTAACGGGCCCGCGGGCCCTTAAAATAGCCGGGCCCCTGTACTGAAGGTCTATAAGCCCCCCATGTGGGGGTCTTGCGATGTACATAGGATTAATTAATAATATATTTAATAAATAATTATGTTTTCTAGATGATTTTGTACTTTGGTAATGCAGTAGCATCCTTCATGTTATCCTTCTTCATTTCACTGACCTTTGAAGCACCCGTGGTGAACCTGCTCAAAATTTTGTTAACGCCACCGCAGACGAAAACTTCAATGGGAAAAACATCGATGGAAAAAACCACTTCCGAACAACAAGACTCGTAACACAGACCAATTTTAATTTTATAATATTGTATAAATAATAGCATAATAATATCGATACAGATATCCTTAAGTATAGTTTTTATTAAATTATTTTCTAATATTAATTATAGTTCTTAAATTTAAATTAAAAATACCAAGAAAATGTCTCAAATTTTTTTTTCCCAAACCTTTTCAAAATACCTGTTTACAGGTATAGTTATATATGCCTATGCATAATCAATATTAATATTAATATTTTAGATTAAAAGTAAATTTTAAATTAGATTAACTAATAATATTAAACTATATTGGTTTTGCATTAATAAAATATTTAGTGACCAGACATGTTAAAGGTGTCTGGTCAAAAAGAGACACGACTAGTCATCAAACCGCCTGGTTAGAAAAAAAAATTTGCTAACCCATCGTGTCAGGACACCAAAGGCATCTAGTTATCAAACGCATCAAATCTAAAAGGGGCAGTTAGGGCTGTAGAAGATGGGTTGGATAAGCAGGGTCCCAAGTGCACATTCTGCGTTTAAGGGAACATTCAGAACCACCTTGCTACCATTGGTCTATTTGAATTCGGGCCTTTATTCTTTCAACATAAATTCACTTATATTACCATGGATTAAATATATATAATGTAGTTTCAGTAAAATAATTTAATCTTTTTAATTTAATTATATTTAATCTATGGTATTATTAAAGCCATATGTCATGTCTATGTCTAAGTAATTTTATATTATGTCTACGAAGAGCATTAATATATAGAAAATCTTACATAAAATCCTACATATGATTATTATAATTATTGTACTTTTAATAAATTAAGTACATGGAATACTTTCAAAACGTTTTTGGTTTTATTTTATTGGGTATTATAAGGTAACTAATATTACATAGTATGTAATATTTAATATTTATAATAATTTGTCAAAAAAAAAAAAAAAAAACCAAAATACTAATCATTGCTTTTCGTGGCGTATATGAAAATACTTGGACATAGACATGACTATGACATATCTTTGGTAATCTATGAAAATCTATGGTAATATATGTGATATGTGAAAATATGTGGAAGAAAGGTACAAATTCAAAAAGACCGATAGTAGGAAGGTGGTCCTCAATGTACCCTAATATGCAAAATTACCGTCTCGGGCCCGGGTCTCTATGGTAAAACTGATAGTTGGCACATAAGGGTGTGACAACATATGAACAAGAAAACTGGATTTCAGGAGACAGATGGTTATGTAACCCTTAAGCCGATCCTTATGTAGGTTCTCGATCTTGATCTTCATGGTCATGATGACACAAAAAGGTTTTACAATAATTAATATACAAACAAGCTGGAATTTAGGAAGCAGATGGGAATGTAGCCTTTGGGCCGATCCTTAAATAGGTTCTCAGTCCAGGTCTCAATGGCCTGGATGGCACGTAAAGATTTTACAACAATTAGTATACAAAAAGTGGGCCTGATTAAAAGGGAAAGTTGAGGCTGTAGCCCTTGGGCCGCGCTTCAAATAGGGTCCTGGGTCCAAGTAATTATCATCATAATGACACGTAAAGATTTAACAATAATGAATATACAAAAGAGTAGGCCTGATTAAAAGGGGCAATTGGGTCGGCTCCATGAAATTGGTTCCATGTCCGGAATTTTATGGTACTACTGACACATCAGAGTGTGATAGTAAATTAACAAGCAAGCTGGACTAAAGGGGGAAGTTGGGATTGAAGACCTTGAGCCGATCCTTAAATAGGTCTTCGGACTAGAACTCCATGGTCACTTAAAGATTTTACAATAACAAAATAAGAAGTGGGACATAAGTGGGCAGTTGGGGCTGTGGCTCTTGGGCTGCTTCTCGAGTAGAGTTCAATGTCCAGGTCTCCATAGCCATGAGGACCCCTAAAGGTTTGACAATCATAAATTAACAAATGATCAGGTTTGATATTAAAGGACCTTTAAAGACTTTATCAGTTGAGATGGTACATGAAAAAGGTCCAATGTCTGGCTCTTTATGGTACTACTGATACATAAGAGTGTGATAATAAATTAACAAGCAAGCTGAACTAAAAGGGGCAGTTGGGAATGAAGCTCATGGGCCGATCCTTAAATAGGTCTTCGATCCAGGTCTCCAAGGTCATAATGACATGTAAGTGTTTCACATTAACAAAATAACAAGCGGGACTTAAGGGGGCAGTTGGGGCTGTTGCCCTCGAGCCGTTACTAATATAGAATTCTAGGGCCAGGAATCCATGGCCATGATGACACTTAAAAGTTTGATAATAATTAATTAACAAAAAAACCAGAACTGATTACAATGAGCATTTGGGGATTGAGCAGTTGGGTTGGTGCATGAAAAAGGTCCAATGTCCGGCTCTTTATGGTACTACTGACACATAAGAGTGTGATTATAAATTAACAAGCAAGCTGGACTAAAGGGTGCAGTTGGGAACGAAGCTCTTTAACCGATCCTTAAATAGGTCTTCGGTTCAGGTTTCCTAGGTCATTATGACACATAAAGGTTTTACAATAAGAAAATAACAAGCGGGACTTAAGGGATCAGTTAGGGCTGTGGCTCTCAGGCTGCCCCTCATATAGAGTTCTGGCTACAGTTCTCCATGGCCATGATGACCCGTAAATGTTTGATAGTAAAAAATTAACAAATAACCAGAACTGATTAGAATGGACATTTGGGGATTTAGCAGTTGGGTTGGTGCATGAAAAAGGTCCAATGTCCGGCTCTTTATGGTACTACTGACACATAAGAATTGGTAATAAATTACCAAGCAAGCTGGACTAAAGGGGCAGTTGGGAATGAAGCTCTTCAGCCGATCCTTAAATAGGTCTTCGGACCAGGTCTCCATGGTCACTGAAAGGTTTTACAATAACAAAATAACAAGGGGGACTTAAGGGGGCAGTAGGGGCTGTTGCTCTTGGGCTACTCCTCATATTCAATTCTGGGTCCAAGTGTGCATGGCCACGATGATCCGTAAAAGTTTGACAATAATAAATTAACAAATAATCATGACTATTAAAAATGACATTTTGGGCTTTAGTATTTGGGTCGGTTGCATAAAAAAGATCCCATGTCCGGCTCTATATGGCACTACTGACACATAGGAGTTTGATAATAAATTAACAAGCAAGCTGGACTAAAGGGGGCAGTTGGGAATGAAGCTCTTCGGCTGATTCTTAAATAGGTCATCAGTCAAGGTTTCCATGGTCCTAACGACACGTAAAAGTTTTACAATAATAATTTAACAAGCGGGAGTTAAGGGGTCAGCTAAGGCTGTGGCCCTCAGGCTGCCTCTCATATAGATCTTTAAATTGGTCTTCGGTCCTGGTCTCCATGGTCACTGATAGGTTTTATAATAACAAAATAACAAGCGGGACTTAAGGGCCCAGTAGGGGCTGTTGCTCTTGAGTTACTCCTCATACAGATTTCCGGGTCCAGGTCTCCATGGCCACGATGACCCGTAAAAGTTTGACAATAATAAATTAACAAATTATCAGGACTAATAAAAAGGACATTTTGGGCTTTAGTATTTAGGTTGGTTGCATAAAAAAGATCCCATGTCCGGGCTCTTTATGGCACTATTGACACATAGGAGTGTGATAATAAATTAACAAGCAAGCTGGATTAAAGGGGGCAGTTGGGAATGAAGCTCTTTAGCCGATCCTTAAATAGGTCTTCGGTTCAGGTTTCCTAGGTCATAATGACAAGTAAAGGTTTTACAATAAGAAAATAACAAGCGGGACTTAAGGGATCAGTTAGGGCTATGGCCCTTAGGCTGCTCCTCATATAGAGTTCTGGGTCCAAGTCTCCATGGCCATGATGACCCGTAACAGTTTGATAACAATAAATTAACAAATAACCAGTACTGATTAGAATGGGCATTTGGGGATTTAGCAGTTGGGATGGTGCATGAAAAAGGTCCAATGTCTGGCTCTTTATGGTACTACTGACACATAAGAGTGTAGTAATAAATTAACAAGCAAGCTGGACTAAAGATGCAGTTGGGACTGAAGCCCTCGGCCGATCCTTAAGTAGGTCTTCGGACCAGATCTCCATGGTCACTTAAAGGTTTTACAATAACAAAATAACATGTGGGACTTAAGGGGCAGTTGAGGCCGTTGCTCTTGGGTTACTCCTCATATAGATTTCTGGGTTCAAGTCTCCATGGCCATGATGACCCGTAAAAGTTTGATAATAATAAATTAACAAATAACCAGAACTGATTAGAATGGGCATTTGGGGATTTAGCAGTTGAGATGGTGCATGAAAAAGGTCCAATGTCTGGCTCTTTATGGTACTACTGACACATAAGAGTTTGGAAATAAATTAACAAGTAAGCTGGACTAAAGGGGCAGTTGGGAATGAAGCTCTTGGGCCGATCCTTAAATTATGATGACACGTATAGGTTTAACAATAATAAATATACAAACCATTACGTCTGATTAAAAGTGGCTGTTTGGATCTGTAGCAGTTGGGTTGAGCAGGAGTTACTTGATAATGTTTACAATAATGTTCATAATATAAAAAAAATTATCTTAAGAATTCAACAAAACAAACCTTGACTTCATTTTGAACTCATTAAGCAGTTAACACATATTTGGTAATTTATTATGGGTATATGTTGAACATCGCCAATTGCTTTCTAAAATGTATAAATATTAATTTGAATTAGTTTTTTAATTAGTTTAAATAGCAAAATTTTAATATTAGAAAGTATTATATCTACTGGTTGGCTTAACATTCATATTTATATTATTGTTTCAATAATTATGAGAAAAACCTCTACAAAGTCGATATACTAATATAAGTTAACATTTAAAATCTTATTATTTTAATTAAATCAGTGGTTCCCAACCTCTTATTTTCTACGCTACAATTGAATATTTTTAAGTGTTGTACCCCCTTCTAACTAAAATAAAAATGATCAACTTCTGTATATTATAGTTTACAAGATATCTACACAATTATTATTTAGTGGCATCTTTATCGATAGATACACGATAACTGGTTATTATTGATTTTCCTTTTTTCTTTACATAATAAAATACAAATATAAAAAACGTAATAAATAAACTTTAATATGGCGTTGCAATACAATTTGATAATGTGACGTTCACACTACAAACGCTTTCTTGTGGTCAATACTAGAGTTTAGCTTATGACGTTCTTTCAGTTTTTAGTATGTTCTGTTGTATACACCACGCACAGCCTTGACGTATAAAACAGATCTACTGTAATGATGGATACAATGTACCATCATTCTCATTTATATAAAATTAGCAAAGAAACCCTTGGACATGCCACTTTGTGGTATGGACACATAGTCACGTTTTAATATTTAAAAAATTGTAAAAATCTACCCTTCATAACAATACTAATTCCTCAACAATATATTCATTTATATTTAGGATAGGATATTCATATTATACCCGTTTTCACCTTAATAACAATTATAATTAAACATCTAAGTACACCAAAAATATACCGACATGTGGACGACATGGATTTTCAAATATGTAATAAACCAATATTTATATATATATATAATACCATAATAAACAACATATTTAACAGTTATAAAAATCACACGGATCAAAAAGTAATAAATAATAACTATCAATACACAATAAATAATCTAACGGTTAAAGGTCACGCATTACCCTTCGGCAAGTAGAGATCTGAGGGACCAAAGAAATTATACACGAACACCACCTACGTGACAAATTAAAGATATATGAGCTGATTTCATAATGGTATATTTGAAAGTGCCTACGTGGCTCCGGAATAGGTAAATCCCTTGGATCTCTCGCCGAAAGAGGAGGTACATACGTGACCAATAATCTATATAAGTAATCTCGACTATCATTACGATCGTTGTGCAGCACAGTACGAGCCAGCAGTGAAATTAACGTCACCCGTCCAGACATTACGTTCGTGTGATTGTTATAACTGTTTAAATATTTCAATATAATTATACCGAATCTTCTTCTTTCAAATATTTCCCTTTTCCGAGCCACTGGTATATCGACGACATTCAGCGTTCTAGTCATGTATTAGACTCAAGCTAGCAGTTGGATAACAAGGTAAGTGGAAAACTATAATTATTATATTCTCTTCCCCAGTTAGATTCCCTCCATCGAAGTCATAATCTCCCGTCAACTTATACATCTCAGAGTTAACCTCACGACCCTGTAACTAATATCTATTTGCAATAGTGTATTATCCTCCGTGTGTGTTGAGTGGTGATTGCTACAGATTAAACTGTGACAGTCACTTTACGCATCTCGATAGGTTTAACGTGCCGCGTTCAGGCTTAGCACATTATTGAAAGATAATTTACCAATTATAAGAGACCTGTAAAGTCACACTTTACAGGTGAGGTTTCCCAATATTAACGTCCCATCTCACAAATTCACTACATATAAATCTCCCCACCTCCCCCCTCTTTTCATTTCTTTTTGATTTATTACACTACTCTATAATGTCGTTTTACTCTCGAAACAACTAACTACAATATCGAGTAAGTACTGAATGTTCGAGAATAAGTTTTAATCTTACCTGGGCAAATGTTATATTATTTCTTACCTAACCAACGATATCAAGTATGAGATAAGAAATATTATAACACCGCCTTAGTACCTTTAGAAGTAGATCGTCTAAAACACTTTCTTTACCAAAACCTTAGGATATCAAATAAAAGTAAAACTCAAATAAAAATATAACTCAAAAATGAAAGGTAAAAACACTACTATTAAAAAATCAAAATGTAACATAAAAACTCGTTCGCGTACAAAAATAACAATCACACCGTAGTCTTCACTAACTCATGAAAACAACAGCACCTCCACTAACCCGCAAGGGCGACTGCATCTCCACTAACCCGTGGAAATGACAGCCCCGTTCCTCGACTCTGCTGCTTCCTTCAGCAACATATGCCTCATACGTTGCTGAAACAGCGTTTTTACTGTGGCGATGTTTGTTCCTTTTTTCTTTTTGAATGTTTCCCGAACAGTGTCTATTCCCAGAAACTACGATAATGCATAATGGCCATACTATGCCCAAATACATAAATATACGCTATGAGTAATCAAAACAATGCTTATTCGCTAAAACCTCAATGACCTATATATTTTACAACAGTTCAAAATCTAGTACAAATAGTATACCTATCTTAAAAATCCCATGTTTTGAATTAAAACGTTGTTATATTTAATCAGCAATATATTAATAAAAAAATTAATTTTGTGATGACCACTCACTCCTCCCCAGCAATGTTGACGCGCTCCCCTGGTTGGGAAACACTGAATTAAATGATAGATTTGGTAGTAATTTTGCTTGTTAGAGTAAGCACTAAAAAGTTGCAGTAATGCAAGATAAAGTAATTTGATATGGCGGTAGCGAAGGACACACGTAGAGATACCGTGGTAGCGAAAGATACAAACGATATGACTGGATATTTTTAAATACACCCTGGTGTTAAATATGTTATACAATAACAAACATATCAAATTTTTATTAGAATTTATAAATACTCAAAGATGATGTTTGTTGAAAAATAAGTAATTAATGAAGTGTTTTAATTAACATAACTTACTTTTTACGGATATACCACTGATTATTTGGAACTTTTTCATTCACCATTTCTAATTTAGGTCGTTTAACTGTCTTTAATTCTTCTATAGTTTTTTTTAAATTTTCCACTTCCTCCTTTAAACTTTGAATATTTTTTAAATACTTAAAATTGATTCTCATGTATTCGTTTTTCTTTGTCATTATTTCTTTTTTGTCTTCATAAACCTATGTTCACAAAATGAAATTTAAAAAACTGTATTTATTAACTTTTGTCAATATTGTGATAGGTAGTCATGATTACAATCAAAGGAGTTTTTTCTTTCTTCAATAATTCCAATTCTTCTTCGGACTTCTTGCATTTGTTTTGGTAATGAAGATTTAAGCTATTTTCATCCTTTAATCTTCTTGTCAAAATATTGTTTTCATGTCTAAGTATATCAATAATATCAGTTTTCATTCTGAAAAAATATTTTAAGAAAATAACATCAAATTAACTTCAAATTTAATACTCATTTTCAAAAAAAAAATATAATACTTCATTTTTTTTTTGAATTGTGATTGCTTCTTTAAAATCATATCTTTTATCAAATCACGTTGGTCTTCTTCATTTTTATGCATGATATTGCTTATATTTTCCTCGTGATTCTGAAGCTGGATGGTGAGATTTTTAATTGTTTGTTCATCGAGTTCACATCTTGTTTTATTTTTAAAAGTTTCAGCTTCAAACTAAAAGTTTTTATTTTAAACGTTTGCGTTAAATATCACTTACGAACTGTACTAATATGTTATTGGAAAAACTAATCATTATTTTAAAAGAAGCATTACTTTTTCCTGGATGAATTTAACTTTATCTACTAGTAACTGGTTCTCTTTAACCAAACTAGAATTTTCGTTTGTCACATTGCCATATTTAATTATATATTCATTTAACTCATTCTTAGTTGTTGTAAAATTATTTTTGATCATCATATGATCTTCTATCAATCGGTCAAGTCTAAAGGATTCTGGAAAAAAAAAACCTCTGTATAGATTTTTCTATTATAATTCATCAGTCATGCATTCATGATACTGCAGAACTATGAAAGAATAATATAATTTTACTTATTCTTAAATCCTCGTTGTCTGCAGCCAAGTTTCGATAACTTACATTTATTTCTTTTGACTGTCGTGATAATTTTTCATTTTGTTTATTTATAATATTATATTGTGCCTGTTTCAATAAAATAAATTTCATTATATAAATATATTATTTTTCAAATATAAGTATAATATTATGATTGTTCAAATTTATACAGTTAATATATGAACACAATAAATAAAAGTTAAAGTAACTTAAAATGGTGATATTATAATAAAGACGATAAATATATTATCAGGTTACCACAGTAGTCGGGATCAGATGAACAATAGTTAATATGTATAAAAGTACGTGGATTTTCGGATGCGTCGTCTTACACATGTGGAGCATATGCTTGTATTTACGCCAGAAGGCGGCAAAATGGAGATTAATGTGCATAAAATCACGGATAGACCCACTCAAAACATGATTGGCAAGAAATTATTATTCCTACAGTGTGGTGAGATATTATGAAACAATACTAGTGCCAGTGGTGCCTGGTGGTCACATTCCGAAGTTGTATTAACGTGGGTAGAAGCTGCAGAATCTTCGCTGTGAAGATTATACGTGGCGAATCGCGTAGTGCGAAATACACGAAGCAACCGAGAAACAAAACTGGCATTACGATAAATCCAACGAGAATCCAGTAGGTACGGGGATGTACGCAAACTGAACTTGGTAATAACTAATAATGATATATGACGGATCGGGCCCCAAATAATTAAATATCGAGCATCTAATGAGACAAATTGCATATACATATAGTTAGTTAAAATTTTTAGCTAAAGTGCAAAAACAATCAACAATCCAACAACAATGATAATGACAACATACACGCACAAGCGCTAAGTTTATTTGCACGACATGCGTTGTGAAAAAAGTCAATAGGCGGAACGGAAATACATTAATATATTGCGATTTGTAAACAAAGCACTATGCAAAAATCAAAATAGGGCAGTAAATAAAGGTTTTGTTATGTGCGGCTAAAATGCAATCGGTGACGTTGACTTTAATAAAAATCGTTCAAGAATATGCGTTTTCGATAGAAATACACGTACCTAATCTAAAGAATGATATTATCGTGGGAAAAGATCGAAAGCACTACTGATAAAATGCCATCCATCTATCTACATTACATCTTATTGATATGTTCGGACTGTTCGGAGTAATACAAGTCAGTGATTGTCTGCAAAATGCGTCCGATATTACGTATGATCAAACGCACCAAATTGTAATATTGCCATACATCGAACCTTTTTCTTTGTGAATTAAGTTATAAGTAGGAGTCATGGAAGCCAAGGAAGTCTTAAGGTGGTATCATAAAAAAGGGTGGCGAGTGTGATTTTTCCTTTACCAGTTATCTGGTCAACCACCAATAACGATTTATAATATCAACATGATACAATGTATTATTATAATAATTATTATCATAATATTAATTTTAAATATGGGTGGTGTCAAGCGATAAATAATGATTTATTAATGTAAAAGAAAAAAGATTTAAATGATGAAGCAGTATTTCAAGGGAGGTATATAGATATAATTTCGCGATAAAATAAAATAAAGTATAATTTGTAAAGTGAGTTCAGGTCATTTTAAGTTTTATATTAAAGCCTATCTATTTTATTACTAGGTAGGTACATTTGAATTAAATCACAAAAAAAGCCACGTATAACCGCATTACTTTAAGAATTGGTTGCGTTCAACGATGACGGAAAATCGTCTGAATGGTAAATTAAAATACTTTATTCATATCAGTACAAATTATACTAATTATAAGCCAAGTAAATTATTTTAGGCCCTTGCATACTAAGCATGCATAGAAAGCTGCTAAATGAAAAAAAGAAAGTTGCAACAAAAAAATTTAAACTGATTTTGCGATAACGATCATCAATTGTTATAATTTAAAAATAACTATAAAAATAAATACTTTTTAAAAAAAATTTTTTTTAGATTCTGAACAGTGATGGAAATTATTGATTTTACAATGAGGTGTATTTTTTTTTTTTGAAAAATGCTTCGATTTTTTTAAACAGCAACTTTTCTGAAATAAAGTGAATGTAGATGGTACTTGGGCAAGTCAAAAATGCATATTTTTCAATACTTTTTAAAATCGTCGAAAAAACGATAAAAAAATTACAAAAAACCGGAAATTTTACGCAAATTCAAGTTTTGACAAAATACATTTTTTTAAAATGCTCTAACTCTAAAACGAAAAATCGCAGAAACTTGAAATTTTTACCAACTGTTAAAATTGGTATTTCCTTTATGTCATATATTTTTCAAAATATTAAAGTTATTTTTAAACTACTTCAAAATATTATAATTATTTTTAAGCTACTTATGGGCATTTGAAATATTCGAATTTTTACATTTTTGTTTTATAACCGTTGATAAAAAAAATGAACTAATACAAAATACTTGAAAATTTAATAGAAGATTCCACAGAAGTAGTTATTATTGTCGTTCAAAAATTATTAAAATCCAAAGGCACAATTTTTTTTATAAGCGTTTGAACACCGAATATTGACATAAAATTACATGTAAAATATAATATAATGTATAATATTCTAGACTGACAAATGATATCGGTTTTTGAAATTTGCTCTAACTCTATATCCAAATAAGACAAACACTTGAAAATTTTACCAAATGTTTATACTGACGTTATCTATCGGTGGTTAAATTTCAAACTATTTTGACATATTTTGACTTATTTATAGACGATTTAAATTATCGATTTTTGTAAATTTTTTTTTTTTTTTTGAAATATCTATAAAATTTATTTGGCTGTCCGAAAACTCTTGAAAATTTAATGCAATATTTATTATAAGTTATACTTATTGTAACTAGAAAATATTGGAGATTGTTTTACTCAAATTTTTTTTATTAGCCCATTAAGTTAAAATTTGTATAAAATATGTTAAAATCACAATGATTTGCAAGTAATTTTGTAGTTGAAAATTCATAAAAATTTTTCTGTTTAAACTTAATAAGGTCTAAAATTTTAACACTAGGTTGTCCATAAGCTAATCTTCAAAAATATATAAAAAAAATTTCTACCGGACTTAAAGGAAAAAAATTTATAAATGTTTGAAATTTGAATTTTTACGAAATTGCATACTATTGCATTATATTACATTTTAATTTAGGATTTGTTGATAGCACGTAGTGGTATAGAAGCAACAAGTTTGTTCATGAAGCTTAGTTACGTTGATTAGTAATAATATTGACAGTAATAACAAAAATCATTAATAACAGCACTGCGACGATAACGGAGCGAAAACGGTAAGACTTGTGTGTGTTCATTTTTGACATTATGAACAAATTCTCCATATAAAGTATATAAATAATTATTTATTACCTTAGGGCTATTATATTGACTCTACCTTTATATAAATATTTATGATATCGGTGATAGAGCATAAAAAAATATTTTTCTGTAGTATATTCGTACCTTTAATTCTAATAGTTCATGTTCTAATTTAGCAACATTTTGTCCAAACGTTGTTCGCAACTCATACTCAAGAGCAACTAGTGTTTTTACTTTCTCTTCATTTTTTTTGATACATTTTTTCAATTCTTGTTCTCTTATATACCATTCATCCATTCGTTTTCCATACTCTTCCTTACATCTCTTGAGTTCTTTGGATAATCTATATTTTAAACAAATTTGATTATAACTTGCGTGTACACATTAATGATTATATTATGTCCCATACTGTGTGATCTTGTAATGTCTTAGGTCAGAGAGATATGTCATTGATTGTGGAATAATTATTTCACGTTTAGCTTCTTTACACTTTTTCGTATTAGATTTAAAAATCTGCGGGGTGAAATTTGTTAGTATTAGTAATAGTAGTGTAAAAATTCTGATAGGTAATGTTTAGTATAACAATAGATATAGTAGATATATAAGATAAAACAAATAGTGTTTAGTAATAATCAGTTAGTTATTACAAAACTTGTAACTCACAACGTAGTTTTCGTCAAATAATTGAGCTCCTAACTTTTCATTATTAAAATTGCATTTTTCCAATTTTGATTTGAGTTCTCTCATTTCGGGTAGTTCATTATTAATATATCGCACCTTAAGAATTTCTTCCTGAAATAAAATAAAAGTTCAGCTGCTTGGTGTGGCACAGTAATTAGAAAATATATGCTGTGGTCGAGCTGTGTCCCACGTCTCTAGTTCCCGAATTGGTGAGCACCTAGGATTTTATAGCGACAAACTATGATACACTTCACAGTTAAAACAAATGATTAGTGCCAACACCCTAAGAAATTATTTAAAATGCAACCCTTACCGAACACGGTAAACTAATTGCAATCGCCAATCGTTGTTAATTAAAAGTTAAATATGAAAAGGCGAGACTCCGAAATCTGGTGAAATATAAATCAAGGTTAATATAAATCAGGTAAATCAACGTTTCGGTGAGATTCAAAAACAATAATATAATGATTCAAAGTGCAAGATGTCTGGTGGATCAGTTTATATTTCTAAATATAGTCGATAGTAGAACCAAATTACCTTATGAGATAGGTTGAACTTTTTATATTTTAAATCTTGAGAAAAATAAAAATATTCAAAAATATTAAAATGTCTATTAAATTCTAATGGACAAGAACTCAGTAAATGTTTTGAGCCTCTACGATTAGTGTTAAATCGAATAACTAATATTTTATATTCGAAATTCGTTAAAATACTAGATGTCATCAACATTTTATTTTCACTTTCTATGACTTTGCAGTAAAAAAATTGTTTATTGGCTAAAAAGAAAATCATGCTAAAAATTTTCCATACATTTAACATAAACATTAAATTTTTAATATCTATAAATATCCTAGTCTTACGAAATAGTACGTGACATAGTATAAGGTGGTTACGGGCTTGAAACTCGATTTCGGTTAAAAAGTTTCAGGGAAACTCAAAAATGACTACACCCTTCCTAAGTTGATATTTCCTTACAAAAACCTAACACAAACACAAAAAAAAAAAATTAAACAAATCATGGTAAATACCACTAAAAGCCATACATTAGATATTTCACTCAGAATCTACAGCTTAGATAATAATATTATAGTAGTAATAATCGTGTTTTATAAATTACTTTTTCTTTTATCAAATTTGATATTTGTAATTTTAATTCTTGAATTTCTTTGCGACAATTTTTCTTTATTTCAATTTTTTTTTCTTCCAGATTATGCATATCTTTTTGAAGGTCATGAAATTCCTTTTCTAGTAGTTCCGCTGCTTGCTAACAAACAAAATAACTCAATTAGTATATCTAATCACGGTAAATATTTTAATCAATAAAATTACTATTTTATCTTTAAATGAATCGATTGTACGTTGCAATTCATTTGGCTTTTCCGCCAAATGTAAAGAAGAGATTTTCAACTCTGTCAGTTCTTTTTCATGTTTCCTTAGTTCACTTGATACAAGCTTATTTTCAGCCTAAAAAAGATTACACGTATAGAATGTACATCATTATATTTTACATCTTATACACGGAACACATATATTCCGTTGTCTCTATTTCAAATAAATTGAATTATACCTGTGCATGTTCAAGATTTTTAACTGCTTTATCATTTTCCCGTTTTAGTTTAATTGTTTTAATTTCTTCGCATTTTAATTTTTTTTCTGTATTTTTAAGTTTTTTATTATCTTCTTTAATTTTTTCCTAAATAAAACGTCACGAATATCAAATGTGTACTGTTTATTGGCTCTTTTTTTTATCGTATTCAACTTACTTTGAAATTAATAATCAACATTTTCATTGTATTATTTTCCGCTTCTAATTGATTATAATTTTTATCTTTTTTTTTAATTTCAATCTTCATTTTATTTTTCAATGACTTAAAAAAAAAAAAAAATTCATTGATAATTTTCTAATCGTAATTATTTTATTCGTGTGATAGTATTACATTTGATTTCTTCAATGATTCTTCTAATTTAGTCAAAAAGACGTATAATATAACTAGAGATAAAATTAATATCTGTATTTCTTAGAAATATGTGATCAATATTACTATTAGAATCATTCTGGCTCCTAGTTATACCATTTATACTAGAGAAAAAGATGTGTTTACTCAATATGTCGAGATAATCAGTTACATTAGAATTATCCGACAAAATATTTATGTTAATATCGCCACATATATAATGTTACTTATTATTGTTATTTATACTAAGGAAATTATCTAGGAAATCTAAAAACGAATCAACATTGTAATTTGCCGATCTGTATAAACCAGTAACACGGTAGTTAATACTATTAAATACAATGATTATATCTAATGAGTTACAATATTCAATTACATTATAGTTAATACTCGAAATATAAAAACAATCTTTTACAAAAATGGAGATACCATCTGATTTATTTAATGTTCCTAGACAGTGGATATTGTTTATATCCAAGTAAGCTAATGCTACAATTATTGTTTAACCAAGTTTCACTAAGTACAATAATATCGAACCTATCATTTATAGTTCTCAATAAAATAGCTAGTTCATGTAAATTACATTTAATACTTCTTATGTTCATTGCAAAAATAGAAAACCCTTTATCATAAAATTTTATCTCACTTATAGAATTAAAAACTTTTGTTTCAACACTATTTATAGTATTAATTTCATTACATATATTTAGTAAGGTATGAACCATTAAAATTTAAAAAGAATATACAGTAATTAAATCAAATAAATAAATGAAAAATATAATAACGTAATTAATGAATGTAATAAAATAATAATGTACTTACTTCTTTGACTATATTCATTTTTGCCTCACTGTAAATAATTAGAAATTATTATATCATAACGTTTATTTACACGAGCTTTGGTCATATATTTTTTAAACAATAAAGGTATATTCACACATATAAGTCATAAGACAGTGACGCATCCCATCGGAGACAGTCAAGTCACCGACGATTTTGACTGATCAGTCAAGTTTATTTCATACATATCACTCACCGAGACCGGTTTAGTTCCGATCATTTAATTCCGATAATTCGGATCAGTCATGTTAAGTCTGTTATACCAAACGCGCGTTTACACATATCGTATAACGTATAATCTTATTTTTGTATTTCTTTTTTTTTTTTTGATTTTTTAATTTAATAATATTAAAAAATACTACACAACCACGTGAACATGACAAATTTCACTGATGAAGATTTCAATTGCTCTGCTATTTTACTCCAAATTTGGTTTTTATATGAAGTGTCCATATATTTTGGATTTGAAAGATCGTACCGCACTTTATACTGCCGAACACATTTGATAAGATGTTCGTCATCCATTTCGCCAACAACTTATTGTCGTCCGTCAAAACGAAAAATATTGTTGGCGAGAATTCAAAAGTTTTCGGATCTGTGACTGAACTGATACTGACGGATCGGATTCGGACAGAAAACTGATGTGTGTAGACGACGCGATATTAATTTAGCGAAACGTTATTTTCCATGACTGAGACTGACCCGACTTTTCGAAACTAAACCATATCGTGACTGATATGTGTGAATAGACCTTAATTCGTTATAACGTAATAAGTTTTAAATAATTTAATATACCTTGGAGTGTTTGGCATTTTTGTTTTGAACAGTCTTGAAAAAAAATTGTGGCTTTCAAAATAGCAATGTTTAAATATTTAATTTTATACAGGATATTACAATATTATCTGAATATTGCTTTCATGGTAACATAATGGTAACATGTTGCTTGCCAGCCGGCAACAAGAAAATAATATTAAAATTGTTTGTCCATTTGTATAGTTCTCTGACTTTTCGCCTTATTTATTCCGTTAAAATTACAATTCTTAACCGATCCGCGCGTTTTCTTCGGATCCCTTATAAACACGGTCTTTTCTAACTATTAACAACGTTTCTCGAACTTTTTCGCTTCCCTTTTCCGAAATCGCGTTTTCAGGAGATTCTATATCGCTGTTCCGTATTACGTCGGCATTGCGACATCATCGGCGCTTAAATAACCCGTATTTCGCCATGATGTTCAGCTGATTAGGTAGGCCGATAGGATAGATAAGTGGGTTACATTGCTATATAGGTATTGGGTTCGAGACCCGTTGAGCAATAGTTATGCCCGCATCTCAAAATGCCGTAAGATTACTTGGCCGCCCTCATTTTTTGCATTTTTTTTTCGGCAGCTGCCGCCACATACGCCACGATAATCCCAAAGACACTTTGAATACTAAATTTGGCAAAAGTGAAGTAGCTCATGTTCAGAAAGGCAATATACACGTACCTAATTAAATATAATGATGAAAAAGAAGTGGGCATGATTTCTACCAAACACAATCTGGATTTTGTAGAAGTCACAGACAGATTTGGACGGGAAAAAATGAAACCTAATATTATTGTTGATTACAATAATAATATGTCTGGTATTGATAGGGCTGATCAAATGATCAGCTATTATCCTACACCTAGCAAATGTTTACAATGGTACTTATATAAAAGTTTTTTTTCACCTCATGGATATGTGCTTATGGAATGGAAGTCTATTGTATAATATGCACGTTAAAAATATGGCTCACTTAGAGTTCAGAAAATGTGTTGCAAGTAGTCTTATTGGTATTTCATACAATTAACGTGTAGTTCATAATAGACCATCACAAAAAACGCATAATCTTATGAAAGTAAATATTAGAAAAATATGTAGAATTTGTCATCAGAATAAACTGCGAAAAAATAATGCTTTTGTTTGTGATACATGCAAGGACGATAAAGGGAATACAATCGGATTATGTCCTGATCCTTGTTTCAAAATTTATCATTAATAATTAGCCGTTACTAAAATTAGATAAATAGGACGAGAAAAACTAATTGCCTTTATTTGAAAAAACTAAACTAAAAAGAAGACAGACAAGTAAAAGTCGAAGGATATTGCTTCGATGGTTTTTTAAACTTGTTTTCAATGTAGTACCGCTCCTGTTGAAAAAAAAAAAACTATTCTGAATTTAAGAGATACCGGGTGGTTGAGTTTATATAATTCTATAGAATAAATATCGTTGATATAGTAGTTTTGTGCATATAGTAGTTTTGTATTATTTCCTAAACGTTTTAAAACTACCGGAAAAAGGTTTATAAACAAAGTATAAATCTAGTGGGGGTACCTACACAGAATATTATATTTCTACTTTCGCAGCAGAAACCAAAGAAATCCGCAGAGATGATCTGCAACTGGTCATCAGCTTCCCAACGTTGTCGACCGGTATGGGAATCAAGGCCAAAAAACCTACAACGAAACCAATCAGATCAGCCGTGGCTTCCGGCCACCTGCCGTTGCTGCGGCTGTATCTGATGGAAACCATTTCGCGTGTATTTGGCCCCGCACCCATTTAGATAAACTTGCCACGCGATACATTTATGGCTGTTGTCAGACACCTACGGCTCGTACAAGCTGGCCGCCGTCGCCCCGTCCGTGAAGCCATCGTCACCTTCACTCGAAACGGTCAACGCGTTCGGTAAATCGGCACACAATCATCGTTTCTGTGCACAGTAGTCTTGGGTTGAGTTGACTTTGAGTGAACTTTCTAGCCTGTTTAAGCGAAAATTAAAAATAACACTACTGATAGTTCGATTTGTACTGGGGGATGGAAAAATCAATAAATTACGAATTACAAACTATGCTTCAACGAGAACATAATTTAATTACTTACTTTTAACTAGAAATTATAATATATGTGATTCAGGTATGGTTAAATTGTATTATCGTATTTGTCTTTTTAACTTTAAATTAATGTACCATTGCTCTGAAAAAAACTAATCTGAGTGAACGAGTCCGGAAGAAACAGTTTCTAATGATGCTTGGTATAGTAATAAAATGTAATTTCATAGTAAGGCATATGGATAACTTTTAATGATTTTTATAGTATATTCGTATTCAGTTTCACTTAATTATTATAAAATTGGATAATTACTAATCTGATAATTATGTTTTTGATATTTTTGTCATTTCAGATTGCTTAAAGTTGGTATGATGGGATTTGATTTCCTTGGAGAAAAAAAGAATTACTATCAAACAATCAGAGGCTCAAGATTGCATCTGCTCTTTTATTAATTAAGAGCAAGTTAATTGTATTAGGTAAATAATTTATAACACTTAACAATCAAGTTTAAATACCAAATCAGATCATATAAATTAAATCTTCGTATTATTACTGCAAAATAATCACCCTTAAATTATTTTCAGATTACTCGAAGCTGTCCGAGCCATAGTATTCAAAAAGAAATATTAAAAATAATGATCATAAACGAAAAGTGTACAGCATAACTTATACCAACTCGCAGTTTCAGCTGTTTGAGGACATTAATGAATAATTATTTGATTTTGAAATGTAAAAAAATGTATAATATGTGTACAATATCTTGTTATTAATTATTACATTAATAAATCGACTAATATTTGTATCCTGTACTGTTTTTTGCAAATTTAATTTTAACCATTTTAATTTTATCATTTTTATTGACTGAAGTAATTTGTCTGTGGACTGGGAGTTTGTGAGTTAAAAGCAGTTTTGTATATTTCATTGGCTTCTTTATATTTTTATTTTCTCTTATTTTATCATCGATTTCCCCCATATAATGGTATTTATTATTAATATCAATACTAATAAAATAGTATCAAAATTTGAACACATAAAAAAATGTTATAGTATTTACTTTTTCAATTTAACAAGTGTCAACAATTCTCAAACAATTTTTTTTAACAGTAATTATACTAATCAATCTTTTTAATGGGATATCCAGGGACGGATTGGCAGAATTTTTCGGCCCGGGAAAATTATTAAGACTGACCCTTTATTTGATTATTAATGTTTAGTTGTGCCTATGCAAAAGGGAAAAATTAATTTCAAGTGAAACGAGCGGTTTTAGGATAATGAAAAATCTGTTATGGGAATCCTCTTACATGTGATGATGAACTTATTACATATTTCTAATAGGGGTTAGAAAAATATCAAATATGGCTCATTTGCACTAGTATAGGTACTGGCCAGTGCATGTATATTCGGATTCTCGCATCTTGCATGTAATACCTGACTGCGATTTATTATTATTTAATTCGTAATCATTTATCATATAACCGTATATGATTCTCATATTATTCATATCGAAAGTGCAATGACTGGTCTACAATATTTACAAAATAATAATTACAAATGATTCGATTTGAGTTGTATTCGATCGGTTTTGTGATGTGGTACAATAATACTATTATACTATAGTACTTACACGCGTCGTAACCGCATCCACAATCCACACGAATACGTTTGTTTATGATTTATATAAGATGTTATCCTAAAAATGCATGTATTATACATATTGGTATTATTATATGTACCAACTATAGGTAATAGGTACGCATACACATATACAAATATAAAATGTAGACTTTTCGGACTACATCTTATCTTATACAAGTATACTATACCTATAATATCGATCTCCAGATTACCCAACAAAACAAGACTATCAAATACTTATAGTATTATCAAATGTAGAATAATATTTTTTACCCATTTGCTCATAATAATTTACACGTGTACGAATAGTGTTATTATTTGTAGTATAATTTTAGGAAATCCCTAAATCGTTGGGTAAGTGAAACTAAATGAAGTAATCCGAATAATATCTCTATATACACTTCATTACATTTTTTCTAGTTCTTATACAGATATAATAATCATAAAAAATTATACAAAATTAATAAGTGAAATTTGATATTTTCTACAATCATAAATACGTTGTCGTCTCACATATGTAATGAATTAATTGGGTCTATTTGCTCATAATAGTTTGACATAGGCACCTTGGCACCTATAATATTTGTTGTGTATTATGTTTTTTATAAAAATTACGAAAGTACCTCGTATGCACAGCTTACAAGTGAGTTAAAACATTACAACGAGTAAAATGATATTAGTTGTTATTATTACAACCAGGGCGTGCGAACAATCCTGACTAACCATTTCGCAATACTTCATACGTGTGTTTATTATTATAGTTTGTTATCCTTATACTAATGACTATTATAATGCTTGGCATATTTTAGATTCTGAACGGAGTGATGGAATCTATTGATTTTACAATGATATGTATTTTTTTTTTTTTTTTTGTGTCTGACGACACCTTTGTTTGCAGTACAAATGTTTCGATTTGCATAAACAGCAACTTTTCTGAAAGAAAAGTGAATGTAGATGGTACTTGGGCAAGTCAAAAATCCAACTTTTTCAATACTTTTTGAAAAAATCGAAAAAAACGAAAACGGGAAATTTTACACAAAATCACGATTTTACAAACTACATTTTTTTAAAATACTCTAACTCAAAAATGAAAAACCGCAACAACTTGAAATTTTCACCAAATCTTTATATTGGTGTTCTCTATACATGGTTAAGTTTTCAAAGTATTTTGACATATTTTGACTTATTT